>JAGDYQ010000313.1:499448-519155 GCA_021962125.1 Bulinus truncatus
CTGATATGTTTCTTTAATTAATTCATAGCTTTCTACATTTCCCATTCAGTTTGATATTGATTTATATACATGTAAAAACCTTGACAATTGAAAATAATTACTCTGACTGTATGAATTTATATTGATTTAGTAAAGGGGTAAAGAGGAAATTGATACTGTTGAGCTACCAACTGCATTATTTGGAAGGACTTAGTAAATGGTAAGTGACATTAGTCACATTTGGAGATACTAAGGAAAACAGTTTTATATTTACTAAAGAAAATAAAATAATAAAACTTTTTATTACGATTTTTTTTTCAATTGTACAAAGTATGATATCTCAAGATTGTATCCTGCAAAAATTTAGAATTTTCGTCATAATCTTATATTATGCAAGCTCTCCGTTTTATAATTTTGGCTCTAGCAATGAGTACTGCCGACTCCCTTATTTAACTTCCAGCTCAATAATATTTGTATCAATCAAATATGCTATTTATACAATAGATGTAGACATTTATTTGTATAAAGAAACTTAGCCTTGATATTGTCAATGCATATACCTAGCTACAATAAAGTTAAACTCTGACAATTTGATATAAAAAAAAACACTTTACGTTTGCCTAAGACAACATAACGTAACAGAAATGATACATAATCCAGGGTATTTACATTAACTCTTTTAATGTCCGAACATAATATTGGAAATACTTTTGCTAATCACAACAACCTGAAATCACAAATTGTGATGGAAATAGATATAATATAACCAATAAAATCCACTTAAAACACTCAAACACGCTAGAAACCTCGCCGGCTCTCTACCACGCTTTGTCCGGCAGCATCGTTTTCTCATTCCGAGATCTGAGTCAATCTCGAGAACTATCTCATAAATCCTATATGTCAAACTGCAACTATCACTAACTGCCCTCTATATCCAACTGATTTCACCAACTGCCCTCTATGTCCAACTGCTAATTTCACTAACGGCCCTCTATGTCCAACTGCAACTATCCCTGTCCGCTATCTATGTCCAACTGCAACTATTCCTAACTGCCATCTATGTCCAACTGCAACTATTCCTAACTACCATCTATGTCCAACTGCAACTATTCCTAACTGCCATCTATGTCCAACTGCAACTATTCCTAACTGTCATCTGTGTCCAACTGCAACTATTCACTAACTGTCATCTGTGTCCAACTGCTTTCACCAACTGTCATCTGTGTCCAACTGCTTTCACCAACTGTCATCTGTGTCCAACTGCTTTCACCAACTGTCATCTGTGTCCAACTGCTTTCACCAACTGTCATCTGTGTCCAACTGTTGCTTTCACCAACTGTCATCTGTGTCCAACTACTTACCCAACTGTCATCTGTGTCCAACTGCTTTCACCAACTGTCATCTGTGTCAACTGCTTTCACCAACTGTCATCTGTGTCCAACTGCTTTCACCAACTGTCATCTGTGTCCAACTGCTTTCACCAACTGTCATCTGTGTCCAACTGCTTTCACCAACTGTCATCTGTGTCCAACTGCTTTCACCAACTGTCATCTGTGTCCAACTGCTTTCACCAACTGTCATCTGTGTCCAACTGCTTTCACCAACTGTCATCTGTGTCCAACTGCTTTCACCAACTGTCATCTGTGTTCAACTGCTTTCACCAACTGTCATCTGTGTCCAACTGCTTTCACCAACTGTCATCTGTGTCCAACTGCTTTCACCAACTGTCATCTGTGTCCAACTGCTTTCCCCCCCTGTACCCTCTATTAAGTGAGAAATTACGCCGTTTGTTTTCAATCTGTACATGTGAAATGTTTAAAAACTTTATACATTGTGATGGTAACAAGACTAACCATAAATACCTAAACTGTATTAACGGTTTCCCCCCTGTTATAAATACTCTCAATACATAACATAAAAGCATAAATTATTCTACCTGCATACATCAGACCTAGGAAAAAAAAATATATATTGTAATGGTGTGCGTCTGATGAAGGAACAATACAATATAATTAACAAATAATAACAGTAAAATAAATGCTACATGTACGACTTGTACCTGTTGAGAGATTCATTAATGCATCGTCTATTCATATAGTAGATCTATATTATAGGTGTAACACGTTTTTAAATAACTTTCAATACTATGTTTATATGCTTCACTTGATAAATGATTGTCAACAAATAATCAGATGAAAATATTTATATAGTAATGTGAAAAGTTAACTTTGACAACATCATTGTAGCAAATAAAACATTCCAAAAATGTCAAATCAGTATGTTACAGGACTTGCTTGAGTTATAATAAACAGAGTAACTCAAAAAGTTATTTGTTAAATGAGTCAGAGTAATATTCATGTTCCAATAAAGCATGTGTCCATTAATTACAAAAGCAAAATCTAACATTTTTTTTTTTTTACAAATAACATTCATTATAAAAAAAGTGTCCAACTTTCGGTGATTCCCTAATAGTATTACGCCAATATTTTACTCCCTCCTAAAATACAAACTTTTATAAATAAATATAAAAAATAAACAAATATTATATGTCCAAAATTAAACATGAAAACAATCTTCATAATCTAATTTGCCTAATGTAACATAATGAATAAAAACGGGAACCTACTTCAGAAAGATTATGGACACGCCTAACATACTATACCCAACTTCCTTGTACACTGAAACTGTTGTTTTTTTTAAACGGAATTTCCAGACAATTATGTAAACAAGTTTAACCTTGACCTAACACATCGTGGGAAATTTTTGTCATTTATGAATTATGAAAACAAAGATATTGGAAAAGTTCTAACAGACAGCAAGTAAGAACGTTGGATTCAGTTATACTATGCCAGTATGTGCGTAATTAGATGGCAGCCAGTATATTGATACATTCCTTACCTTCACATTTTGAATAGCTTATCATACATAAACCCAGCCTTAAAGGGACAACTGAAATTAAGTATGGGGTGTAAACACGGTTAGGCGTTGTGCTAACCACACAATAACTTTCAAAACCGTGATTACTAAAATAGATACATTCTACAAGTCATCAGCCCGAATGAGCTCTTAGGGCGCTTAGGGGAACTTTACTTTTTAATTGATACTGTTCAATTAAATATATGATTTGCATAATGATCTCATTTGAATAAAATGTATGCAAGTTATGTATTTTAAGAAGGTGATGAAAAATGATTTTTAAACTTATTATAGTAAAAAATAAATGTTACCTTTTTCTAGCTATAATAATAATATTGAGAATACTAGTATGTATATTAACTATCTGTCACCCCCCCCTCTCTCTCTCTCTCTCTCTCTCTCTGTCTCTTTCTCTCTCTTTTTCTCTCTAAAATAATTGTTAACTTTTTTCTAGCTATAATAATAATATTGAGAATACTACTTTGTATATTAGCTTTCTGTCCCCCCCTCTCTCTCTCATTCTTTCTCTACCTATCTATGAACTCTCTCAGGGATAATTGAGGCATGATACATAGTCTTTTAGAGCCCGTAAGATCACGTTCGCTGTGTCCATCAAACATCTGGGAACTGCCATAAAAACAAAGGGAAAGTAATTGTCACGATCTGCCTTTGTAGACTGTTGTGACGGCCGCTGTCTATGGGTAATCTAAGTACTGAGCGGAATACGTGAGGTGAAATAATTTATTTGTGTACAGCCACGTGACGAACAGATGCGGAAACAACTGTAATCGGATGTGTATAGGGTTACCAACACTTGAGTTTATTAAACAAAAGTACATATAGCTCTGAAAGAGAGCTCTCAGCTGTCTGCTTAGTTACAATATTATAAACAAGCTCTCAAAACTTGTACGCGGGTGCTGTAGGCTATCGTTCAACACCAACGTGTCTCTGCCCTGCAAAATAGCAAAGAAAAAAATGTAATTATTATTGCAATGTTTCGTTTTGATTTTAACATTGAGATAATTAATTACTGTTTAAACAAATCTATATCTATTTACCTATAATGAAGTACCATGTTAATGTTCTAAATTTGAGTTTACATTATTATGAGTGTTTACATGTAAAACTTTTCCATCAATGCCCTACACCTTACCTTTTCCCGATTACCATTCGTTCCGCTTACCATATATTTCTTGTCTTTTATATTGTTTTATTTTAACTGTACGACATGAGTTTCATGAACAATGGAATGCAGCATTTTAGTATTACACACAGAAAATTCATTCATGATTGATCAATTTTTTATATTTAAAAAAAAAAATCTTGTGTTTAATGTTCAGCTCAATGGAATGGCTGTTTGCTTCAATGGGAATATTCACTAGTTTGTTTGTGTGTGTATTAAGGAAATAGACAGGGACAGTGGCCGGCGTAAGGATTGCATTACCCCCCCCGAGTACTCAGACCTCATTATGGTTGTCCACTTACTCTTGTCATCACTTGTCCACTTCTCCATGACGTAACTATACAAAACGCTCCAGACTGTGTGTGTGAAATATTATTTTACTTTTTTTGTTATATTTTGTTAGATTTAATTTGTTCAACTATATACATACAAAGACAATGAATAATACATATATTGAAGTTAACAATGAGACCAATGAATCAAGAAAGTTTTGCTGGATCTAAGTGATGAAGCATTTACAGCCATGGACATCTTCATCAATTGTGTTGTAGCCAACTTGTTGGGTTTGATGGGTGTTGTTGGAAATATACTGAATATGTTGGTATTATCACATCACAATATGAGAGATACAACAAACTTAATTTTGTTGTATCTTTCTGTATCCGATTTTATATACTCAATTTTGACTGTTTTAGAACATATTGCTTCTTTGTATTTTACTGGGATAAATATTTGTCGTATACACTAAATGCAATTAACTTTACAGTGTTTGATTCTATTAAAATTGAGTGCTTATTTACAAGTACTTACTTTGTGACAATGTTATCTGTAGAGAGAATGATAGCTGTTTGTTTTCCATTTCATGTTCAAGAATTGTCACAAAATTCAGAATTAAAGTTCTTGCTGTGCTAATAACTTTTCTTTAGCAGTTTTTAATAGCCCATCTTGTGCTATAATTTATCTTAGCTATTATACTGAAGATAATGTTACTTTTATAACAACTTTTAGAACATAATTCCTACAAAATAATTACAGTTTCCTTGCTGGTTTTTTTCTTAGTATAAATGTTAATATTTATTCCATGGCTATACCCTCCCTTATTGTACTATTATGTACAGTAATGACTGTTAAAATAATGACAATTTCTTCTAAGAACTTAAAAGGCCTGTCTGAGAATGTAATGTCAAAAAGAGTTAAATAATTAATATCAGTGAAGATAAGATTATTTATGTCTGTGTTGTTGATTTTTCTAGTTTTAGTCCCAAGTGGAATAATTGAGACAATAATTTTTCAAGATGCTTCTGTTTTTCATTTAAAATACAGATCTGTAAGACTATTAACGAAAGCTGAAAACATTTTGTATATTATAAACTTTTCGTTCAATTTTCTTTTATACGTCGCTACAAGTCCAAAATTTCGTCAGACGTTTAAAAAATTATTTTGAATACAAAAATAGGGGTGGGGGGGGGCTGGTTAAAATCTATGACGTAAAATTTTTTACAATTTCACCCCCCCCCCTTTTCCTATAAATGTATGAATTAGATTTCAGAAACCAGAAAGTATTTAATAAGACTCAAACACCCCCCTCTTATAAACTTAAAAAATATTCCAATACCCTCTTTTTAAAAATGTAACTTCCCTCCCCCTAATTATCTAATATGACTTCAAATCCACTCCACCTAATTATCAAATATGACTTCAACTCCACTCCACTTAATTATCAAATATGACATCAACTCCACTCCACCTAATTATCAAATATGACTTCAACTCCACTCCACCTAATTATCAAATATGACTTCAACTCCACTCCACCTAATTATTAAATATGACTTCAACTCCACTCCACCTAATTATCAAATGTGACTTCTACTCCACTCCACCTAATTATCAAATATGACTTGAACTCCACTCCACCTAGTTATCTAATATGACTTCAACTCCACTCCACCTAGTTATCTAATATGACTTCACCTCCACTAGACCTAATTATCTAATATGACTTCAACTCCACTCCACCTAATTATCTAATATGACTTCAACTCCACTCCACCTAATTATCTAATATGACTTCAACTCCACTCCACCTAATTATCAAATATGACTTCAACTCCACTCCACCTAATTATCAAATATGACTTCTACTCCACTCCACCTAATTATCAAATATGACTTCAACTCCACTCCACCTAGTTATCTAATATGACTTCAACTCCATTCCACCTAGTTATCTAATATGACTTCCACTCCACCTAATTATCAAATATGACTTCAACTACATTCCCTCTAGTTATCTAATATGACTTCAACTCCACTCCACCTAATTATCAAATATTACTTCAACTACATTCCCTCTAGTTATCTAATATGACTTCAACTCCACTCTACCTAATTATCAAATATTACTTCAACTCCACTCCACCTAGTTATCTAATATGACTTCAACTCCGCTCAACCAAAGTTCTCCAATATTTTGTATGTCAATATACTTTCCCAGTCTTTCGATAACAATAAATATATGTCCATATCATTTATTTTTTGAGACGTGGATAAGTTGAACTTTATAGTGTGGTATCCTCACGTATATTGTAAACAGGTCAGTGCCCGTTACTGGATGAAATGACCAACTCAACATGTTTTGTAAGTAGTGGTCTTTTTACCATTAACACGTCCTTTGTGGACGTTTACATTATAAACTTAATTGCATTTGGGCTGGTATTTGTAAACAAACAATATGGCGGGGAATGATGAAAAAATAAATATTTTTGTTTGTTTATAGTTGTCATAAATATATCAATGGTTCAATTCATTTCTTCATCTTAAAAAAAAAAAACTAAATATTTTAATGTATTCACCATTTCATTTGGTTAGAATAAAACTAAAAAAAATTATTTGTACTTGTTTTAATTTAATCATAAAATGTCATGTTGTTGGTCTTTTTTTTTTGTTAACAATCAGTCAATATTTATGGAGTAAAAGTAAACAACATTTAAACGGATTTGAAAGCATGAAAAAATGTAATTCACCAAATGAAATTCTAGAAATTAAACTATTTAACAAATTTATTGTTCTCGGGTAAAAGAGTGTTATCTTAACTCTGTAATTTTTACAACAAACATTCGTTATTATTTTTAAAAAGTTGAATTTTGCTCTCAAAATCCTCAAGCGTGTCACTCCTGTAAATAGCAGCAGATGCCCCAGATATATCTTGGACCCCAAATGACCTGTCATAAAGACTCAATCACTATTAGCTGTCTTTTTTATGATATATGGCGACTATCGGAACAAAAAATTATAGAAACAATGAATGCACGGGCTGTAAAAATTTATATTGTTTGGTCACACCCACCAAACGTTTTTAGTGGCACCAGGAGAAGATAATTATGGGACCCGGACAATGGCAATTTAGAGGCCCTGGACAATTACGATGTTAAATCTCAGCCTGCAAGATTTTTTTTAATTCTGGAAACTATAGCTCGCAAACATTTAGCCCTTTCAACCTTGACCCCTACATATTGTTCAAATAGTTCTTGTGGCTGCTACAAAAAGTCCCGATAGGGGGCACTTTATCAATGGAGACACACGCTTAAATATAAAAAAAAAATATAAACATTTACGACTTTCCTTGTAAACTATTATATCTATCAAAAAATGTTCAAGGGAGTTGGTGGAGGGTATTGTTAATGTGCTGTTACTTATGCCTCCAAATGTTTATTTCATGGAAAAATTAAAATGGGCTCTATCTCTCGTCTCTCTCATCTTCATGGGCTCGTTCTCTCTCATTCAAGTGCAAAACAAACGGATGCAACATGTCGCAGTAGGAAATGATTCGCCCACATACACACACCATTGTAGGCACACACACACACACACACACCATTGTAGGCACACACACACACCATTGTAGGCACACACACACACCATTGTAGGCACACACACACACACACACACCATTGTAGGCACACACACACACACACACCATTGTAGGCACACACACACGCACACACCATTGTAGGCACACACACACACACACACCATTGTAGGCACACACACACACATACACACACCATTTTAGGCACACACACACACACACACCATTGTAGGAAATCACACACACACACACCATTGTAGGCACACACACACACCATTGTAGGCACACACACACACATACACACAAAGTAGGCACACACACACACACACACACCATAGTATGACACACACACACACACACACACACCATTGTAGGCACACACACACACATACACACACCATTGTAGGCACACACACACACACACACCATTGTAGGCACACACACACACACACCATTGTAGGCACACACACACACACACCATTGTAGGCACACACACAAACACACACACACACCATTGTAGGCACACACACACCATTGTAGGCACACACACACACACACACACCATTGTAGGCCACACACACACACACACACGCACATACCATTGTAACAGGCACACACACACACACACAATAAGTGGTCCTCCTTACACCCAATATTTATTTACGCTAATATAAAATGCTAATTTGGTGTCAAAACCTATATGTTGTAATAACATATTTAAATAATTTTTGTTCGTATGCTTTATAACAATATCTATAATAAAACCAATATCACCTTCCTACCAAAATGACAAATGTTGGGGGGGGGGTACAATAAAAACCTGACATTAAAAAAGACTTGTTACAGATTAGGTATTAGTCAATGGCGTACATTTCTTTTATGCAACCCGATGTGAACTCTTAAATGCTGTCCCAATTTATGTCATTATATAACATATAAAAGGGATTACACTGCGGTTTTTATTTAATAAAATTATTTAAAGAACTGCAACACAGTCAATCGAACAGTATTTAGTGAACAAAAGTGATGAAATAATAGAAAACTCACTCATAGAATTATGTGAATTACATTATATGTATTACAGACAGGTATCTAGTTTTTTCGTGTTTTACTGTTAGCTAGGCCTACGTACTAAACACCAGAGTCTACATTTGAAACACCGAACTATACATCGTCTTCAGACCTCCAGCTCTTGGTGCCACTTCAAAATAAAAACCATTTAAAATATATTCAAACTGCAATTATATGTTACATAATCCACAAAAGACAGATGTACAACACATTAACACACACTACACCACACACACACACTACACACAAAAACACAACACACTCCACACACAACACTCCACACACACAGCACACACCACATACACAACACACGCAACACACACACACACAACACTCCACACACACAACACACACCATATACACATCACACATAACACACACACACACTAACAACACACACACACCACATACACAACACACGCAACACACTACAAACAACACTCCACACACACACAAACACACCATATACACATCACATAACACACACACACTAACAACACACACAACACATAGTCACAACACACACACACACACACACACACAAACACTAGGTGATAAAAACTAACAGTGGAATATCGGCTACATCTTTTGAATGTTTGTCTCCGAGTAACGACGAGTGCATCGGTCTACGAACTAAAACATAGAGGAAGAGATCAAGAAAGAGCAAGAGCGAGAAACAGAGCAAGAGAAAGAGAGAGGAAGGGGACGTTTATCGTTTCAGGACAAACAATCCAGTATAAAATTGTTTTTACAAAGTGTTCTCGTTGTCGGTACGTACATGGGGTGGAAAGGGGAGGGGGATTAAGGCTTAAAAAACAACAAGAAATAATTCGGGAACAAACGTCCTTTCATTTTATTGGTGAACATCGGGGTTACGGATAAAACCAAAATAACGTTTGAAAATATGTGCATCCGCGATATGGTAACCAAAATTTCTCAGTTAAAGGAGTCCAGTGGAAACTAAATGTACCAAAAAGGAAAATGTGCCGCATCTAAAAAAACGCATGATAGAACAGGTGTAGGTACCCAGGAGAAAAAGGTGAAGGGTTACAATTTTGAGGCCGCACTTGATTGAAACTTTGCCTATCAATGTGTGTAAGTTGCCTAGTGAGCTGCTATTATGTAGATCTATTTAAATCAATCCAAGCCAGACATTATGTTTTACATTACAATCAGTGATTAACATTTCATCATTGTTTCATTTTTTCATCTTGTGTTTGTTCTAAAACTTTAAAGCAATTGTCTATTGTTTTATTCAACGAAAACAATCAATAGTCTGTATGTCTATGAAGAGGAGAGAGAGGGAGAGAGAGAGGGAAGGGAGGAGAAGGAGAGACAGAGAAAAAGACAAAGACCGTTGCAGGGAGAATGGGTGGTGGGGGGTTATTACCCCGAATTATTCACAACCCATTATTGAACCTATTATAGTCTCGTGCTCACGCTCATCATTACTTGCCCCCTCCCCATGTCTCACCGTAAAAACGTGCCTAGACTATGTGTGTGTGTTATATTAAAGGTAGATCTTAATTTTTTTTTTGTATTTAGATTCTATTAGTTCAACGACATAAAGACAAAGACGCTGTATAGTACAGATCTTGGAGTTAACAATTAGACAATCATAGAAGAAAGTTTGCTGAATCTAAATGTTGAAGCGTTTACAGCCATGAACTTCTTTATCAAGTGTGTTGTAGCCCACCAGCTTGGTTTAATGGGTATTTTTTTTTAAATATACTTAATATGTTGGTATTATCACAACATAATATGAGAGATATGACAAACTTGATTGTTTAATTTTTCTTTATCAGGCTTTATATTCTCAACTATAACTGATTTACATTATATATATATATATATATATATATATATATATATTTATATATATATATATATTACTGTATATTACTTCAAAGAATATTTGGCTATACATTATGCATTTACACCGATTACATTAAAATCAATTGATTGATTGACTAATGTATTTTTATCTACTTATCTGTTTCCATTACCTTCCATCCACTTAAATTAAAAGGGGCCATCACAATAATTAAAAAAAAAATACAGTTTTACTTTTTGTTACATAGAAAGAATAATATTTTATTTAATAAAACTAGGTCTTAAAATTCAGAAATTTACATGCTACTCGCTATCTCCTTCTATTTAAACTCTCTCATTGATAACTTTGGGATGAGACTTAGTCTATTAAAGCCCATGAGATCAAACGCGCAGTGTCCTTCAACATCTGATAACTTCTATAATAGTCAATATCCAGCGAACTACCCGATTAGTCTACCCTATGATCCGCCAAACCGATACACTCAGAAAGCACATGATCTATGGTTTCATCAACCTCTCTACAGTGTCGGCTAAATGAATCGGCATTGGGCCTCAACCTTCCAAAGTACGCAACTTTAGAGCGAAACTGGGGAATTAGTGCGTACTCGATTCCCTCTCTCTCTCTCTCTCTCTCTCTCTCTCTCTCTCTCTCTCTCTCTCTCTGAGCTCTCTGAGTGATAACTGCAGGCTAAGATTTAGTCTCTTAGAGCCCGTGGTATCAAGCTTGTTGTGTCTCTCAACATCCTGAGACTGCTTTAAAGGCCGATCGCAAGCGAGCTACCCAACTGGTCCACTCCAGTTTTGGACGACCGCTTCATCTGACTGCGGGCATGTCTGAATGTAAACCCATTGTCTTAAGTGAGAACCACTGATTTTGTTCAAAAAGTTGGATCCGGGCACAAACTGCCTCAAAATAGCTCTTTTTCAGCCCATACAGCTGCACTTGGACAAGTATCAACTTATCAAGTAAGTTGGCTTGGTCGCCCCGGTCATGCCTGTAATTCCACTGTGGAGTCACATGGTACTGACTTACTTCAACTTAAAAAAGAATAAAATTTTAGTAGAACGTAACATGAAACAGCGTTAAATGGAGTTATCTTATTATGTAAATAAATTGTATTAGGGGGAAATGGGTAGACAATTTGTCATTAAATTTATTTATTATGTTTTTTTTTATAACAATAAAACAAAAAAAAAATATTTCTTAAAAATATAGAAACATAATAAAAGAAGAAACATATAAAAATAAATAAAATTCTAAGTCAGTATATTTACATTTTATATCATTCAGTCTCTTCTGTATTTTTAATTTTCTGTCTATGTATCAAGACTATATCTAACTGAACTTGCATTTTCTCGCTCTGTAAGAAGTTGTTGGTAAGTGGATAATGTAGCCATAAACCCCTGTCTTAACTGTAAACTTCTGTCAAAATTTGGGTCATTTTTAATAAATTGGTCTATAATATTTGTTATAGCGGTCAAACTGGTTTTTAGAACCGCTGTTGAAAGTTATTTTTCTCTTCTTCACATTCACTACTTTTATTATTTTTGTGAACTTCTTGGTCCATTAATTCCTTGGGCTCTACATTAGATCGACTTGCAGCTGTTTCTTGAACTATTTATTCGACATCTTCCACATTTACTTCATCTAAACCGTTTTGTTTCTCTAATTGCACTATTTCCTCTACTATTTCATTCATATCGACAGTACTTACAATAATGTCAACTAATATTTGAAACGATAAAAATACGTTTGTTAAACACAGCGGAAACAAAGAAACACAGATAAACTTCTCCGGATATCATGAAGTCTACCACTGGGGGTGCATTTTCGGGGAATCCCACAATTCAAATAAAAGAACGTTAAACCGAAACTGCGCTAACGAAACAGCGTTAAGCGGGGTATTACTGTATTCCAAACTATTAATATGATAAAGAATTGTACGCTCTCTTAGTTCCCTATAACTAAATGATCTAGAATTGAGATTACATTATTTTAAAAATGTTTACTTGTAAACTATTTCCATCGATGTCCCACCCCTTGTATTTTTACCATTTCCGTTAGTACAATGTTCGATTATTTTCATTTCTTTTTTATGTTTATTTTACCTATGCGTCTTTAGTCTCAAGTCTTGTAGAGCAATGAGAGCGAGACATTTAGTTTTGCGTAAAAATATTTTAGTCGTGTTTTATGAATGCTTTATTTTGTTTACAATTTACACCATGTAATCTGTCTAAGGCTCCATTGTTTGCTTAAATGAAAACAATCACTAGACTATATGTGTGTAAGATAGAGAAATAGACTAAGAAAGTTGTAGGGATATAGAGTGTCGGGGGGGGGGGGGTTGCTATTCATCTTAAGGATTCAAACTAGGTTATAAAAAACACATAATATAGTATATCGCTCACGTCATTGTCCTCACCCCCATCCAGTATCATATTCTAAACTGCCCTTTGTTTGTGTTTTATTTTAGGAACATATTAAATTTTATTTTTTTAGATACAATTTGTTTAAAGATTATATTATTTGTTTTTAGGCTCAATAGGCTCAACGTTATAAAAGACGAATACAATGAACAATACATATATTGGAGTTAACAATGTGACATTCGATCAAGCAACTTTGCTGGATCTCAGTGATGAAGCGTATACAGCCATGAACATCTTCATCAACTGTGTTGTAGCCAACTTGTTGGGTCTGATGGGTATTGTTGGAAATATACTGAACATGTTGGTATTATCACAACACAATATGAGAGATACAACAAACTTGATATTGTTGTATCTTTCTATATCAGATCTTATATTTTCAATACTGACTGTTTTACAACATATTTCTAGCATTGTATTTTACTGGGATAAATATTTCTCTTATACATTAGATTCATTTTATTTTGAAATATTTGATTACATTAAAATTGTGTGTTTATTTACCAGTACTTACTTTGTGACAATGTTATCTGTAGAGAGAATGATAGCTGTTTGTTTTCCATTTCATGTGTCAAGAATCGTCACAAAATTTAGAATTAAATTTCTTGCCGTGTTAATAACATTTCTGTTAGCGGGTTTTTTTAGCCCATTTTGTGGTGTGAGTTATCTTAGCAATTATACAAAAGATAATGTTACTTTTATAGGAACTGTTCAAACTGATTTCTTTCAAAAAAATTATAACTTTTTAGTTGGTTTCTATCTGACTATTTTTGTAAATGTTTACTCCATGGCTATTCCTACACTTATTGTACTATCATGTACAATAATTACTGTTAAAAAAATGACTCATTCTTCTAACCACTTCAAAGGTCTGTCAGAAAATGTAACGTCCAAAAGAGTCAAAGAATTGAGATCTGTGAAGATAAGTTTATTCATGTCAATGTCGTTGATATTTCTTGTTTTAGTTCCATCTGGAACTATTGATACAATTGCATCACGGGAGCCTTATGTTTTTCATTTAAAATTACGTTCTTTTTGGCTATTATTGTGTGCTGAAAACATTTTGTACATTATGAACTCTTCTTTTAACTTTCTTTTGTACGTAACAACAAGTCCTAAATTTCGCCACACGTTTAAAAAATTGTTTTTAAAAAATTGAGATTGGAATCGTTGACAAATCATATGACGTAAAAATTGTGAAAATATAGCCCCGACATGTTCCTTTAAAAATTTCCCCTCCCCCCACCCCCCCATTATCTAATATGGCTGCCTTTACCCCCCCCCCAATTATTTTGTAATACTCCAACACCCCTGTAACTAAATTTTAAAACTCCAACACCCCTGTAATTAAATTTTAAAACTCCAACACCCCTTTAATTAAATTTTAAAACTCCAACACCCCTGTAATTACATTTTAAAACTCCAACACCCCTTTAATTAAATTTTAAAACTCCAACACCCCTGTAATTACATTTTAAAACTCCAACACCCCTGTAATTACATTTTAAAACTCCAACACCCCTGTAATTAAATTTTAAAACTCCAACACCCCTGTAATTAAATTTTAAAACTCCAACACCCGTGTAATTAAATTTTAAAATTCCAACAACCCCTGTAATTAAATTTTAAAACTCCAACACCCCTGTAATTAAATTTTAAAACTCCAACACCCCTGTAATTAAATTTTAAAACTCCAACAACCCCTTTTCTAAAAAGGCTATTTTACCCTTACCAAATATCTAATAGGACGCCAACTCCTCCACCATCCTCCTAATTACCTAACAAAACTCCAATACTCCTCTTTTGTCTTTTGATAACAAATAATATTAATGTTGGTCACAGATTGGATAATAGATTCAAGAAAATTGACCTACACAACATGTCCAGGAAGTAGTGGAACCTCAGTTTATGGTATTTGTACTATACTATCAACCTTTCCACAGTGGAAAATTACGTTATAATTACAATGGAGCAAGTATTGTCTAGTGAGTTGTTAGTAAACAAACACTATGGCGGTGATCTATTAAAAACATTCGCTGTTTGCTTATTGTTGTCATAAATATAGTTTAAGTTCCTTTCATTTCTCCAACATTAAAACCTAAATATACTAATGTGTTCACCATTTCTCTTGGTTAGAATAAAATTAAATAACTATTTTTGTATTTTACATTATTCAATCATTTTATATCATGTTATTATGTTGGTCTTATTGTTGGTAATAATAGTTTTAATTTATTGAATAAAAGTAACCAAGATGTACAAAAAAATTAAACATGACAAAAATCACTAAATGCATTTCTATGCAAATGCAAATTGTATGTGTCATAATATCATTGGTTCAAAGGGTGGTTGACGAATCGTTTAATATCTACAAAAAGGCAATTTTTTCCCACAAAGAACTAATAGTTATGATCGGGATAATTATGTTTTAAATACTTCTGTTTTCCAGAGAATCCTCCATTACATTGAATACTTAGCAGTCTTCAAGAATATTGTTTAACATCTAGAATTTCTGTTTATGAGAACGTTTCGATCTCATGTAACCTAATACGTAGTTAAAGAACAATTATGATTTATATGGCATCCAGAGAGCCTTAAATTTGGCGGCTACCAACTGACCATTTAAACAGGCTTCAACCTCTTTAATGTAGATCCTGTAATCCAGTACGCCTTTAAAATGATTCAAACAATATTTTCTTGCTTCCATTGTTGCAATTCGAGCTGTCAACTACGCATACCCCGAAAGAGATCCAACAACTTCAGAAGATAGCAAAACGTCAGACGATCGGATGCATATTGATGGGACAGATTACGATTTTACTGATGTGGTTGAGGAGAGAAGGTCACACTAACCTGAACAGAAATACGACAAAGATCTTATATATTGCTGAGCATACGACGCCTAGTCTCAAGCAGTGGAACTTGTTGGATGAATGCATGCTAGTCATAGATCAGATCAAGCGTCACGTCAAGATGGGCTGTATTTTTCATCAATGTGGTCGGCCTATTGGAGGTTAAAGGTCATACCTTGTATGAGTGAAAAGCGCATATTCTTAGATAGTTTATTCCGAAGCATCAAAAAAAAAAAAAGAAATGAACAGCCGCCTGTCCTTATGACTCACTCTGTGCATCTTAAAGAGAACTACACCAATGTAAAGGTGTTGCTGAGTGCCTTGAAGTGTAACGCTTATAAATGGGAAATCATTGGAGACTTTGATAAGTTCTTAATTCATGATCGGCTTCAAGGCAGTTTCATGAAATTTCATAGTTTTATTAGTCTGTGGGACTAAGCAGCACTATGACAGAACAAATAGGTCACAACGGTCAAGAATCTTTTAGGGAAAAGCTGGTTAAGTTGGAGCCGCTGACATGACATCAGAAGTTACAGATGCCACCACGACGATCAAGGGAGGCTTCATTAAGCAATTGTTACTCCTCTTGACAAGGACGCTGAAGCTTTCAAGTACCTTCATTTTTTTTCCAAATATTATTTAGACATGAAATATAACACTTGAAATCCGGGAACAAAGATTGTCATCTGTTATCGACAACTGGTATTCATCGAGTAGTAAAAAAAAGTTTATCTATCTTGATTCTTAATAGCTTAAGTCAGAATGCCACTGGTGTATATAATCGATGCAAAATAAATATAAATTAATATATATATACAGTGGATTCCGCTTAATTGGGACACCGCTTTGTTGGGACAGAACTCAAATAAACCAAACCAAGAAGCTAATGGTAAATTTGTACGTTTAATTGGGACAGCCGCTTAATTGGGACAAAAAGCCGCGGTCCCGATGTGTCCAAATTTAGCGGAATCGACTGTATATATATATATATATATATATGCCAACTCAGTGGAAACGCACACGTTTTTTTTTTTGTAGTCTTACAAATGAAACATTATAAATTGGGACAAATGGCGTTAAAAAGGAACATTGCTAATTGGCACAGTATTCAAAAGGGTGTCACTGTTTATTTTTGTGTAGGTTACATGAAGTGAAATGTTTCCTTCTGCCAGAAGTTTATTCAAATATCAATACTTTCTTCAATTTCAAATCCAACAATTTATACAGCGTGATTATGTTGTGTGGAGCTACATCTATGATCTCAATATATACCACTAATGTAATCTATTACAACTATATGGCTAACCAAATATTTAACATATAATGATTAAACTATATTGCACTGGAATATATCTTATTTTGGAATATATATTAATTGTGCACATCTAACATGGGAATAACCAAATTATATTGCACAGATAGAAATAGTAAAATATATTAATACATCTATGATATTATTTCACAGAAAATGCATTATTATATTTAATGAATATATGGCATGTATCTGTCATGAGATTAATTCATAGTTTATTCAAAAGATCTGTTGTTAATACTTTTAATACGAAGTTTAAATGTTTCTATTTCTAAATGATTGTCAACAAATACCTTAGATGAAAAGATTAGAATAATAATGTGGGATTCATTCGTTTGTTTATAAACTTTGACTCAACGAGTCAATCACATAAAACTTTTCACAAATCTCATTAAATAATTGAACATGAAATAAGAAAAAAAAGAACAAAGTAACACAGAAAAGAAAAAAAAACTAAATGAAACGAATTTTCCAAAATTGAACAGTTTAGTCAACCATACATTTTCTATCAAAATTTCGTTAGGGTAAAATACTGATTTTTTTTTATATTACTCCTTTGCCAAATAATGATTTATCAATTTATTACATCAACCAAGTTTAGCACCTTCTAGACACTCCTCCCGCCATTTAAACAGATCTCAAACATTCAGCGTAAAATTACGTCAACATTTAAAATCACTCTTATAAAACAAACTTGTAAACATAAATATAAACACAAAACACAAATCCCCCACATTACCAAATTTAACGCTAAAAAGAAAACCTTGAAAATCTAATATACAAATATTAATCTATACAACAAACTCATGTTGGAAAATATATTTTTTTTTACAATTTAAGATGGAAAGGTCAGAGATATAATCGTTTTGGCGAAACGGTTATTTCTTCGTTTTTCAAACAGTAGGGTGGTACATTTACCCTAAGAGGTACGGTAAAAGGTTTACATGTGTATGCAGCGACATATAATTATCGTTTAAAACAACCAAGAGTCGACGAGGGTTGCCAGTTTACTGCTACCAAAACTTTATGCTCAAATAGCATTAGAAAGGTAATCACAATCCTTTATGACAATAAGTGCATTTTTTAAGAACTAAATTATGAGGGGTAGCTACTGACCTACTTTTGCACCCTGGCTGGTACAGATGATTGAAAGACCGGTTTATATGGTTAAAATGATAAAATATGTCAGAATATCCTTTATACTGTTTTAGAATAAACATTTTCCTAATCTTCATCTATCATTGATGTTAAATAATAAAAAAAGCGTAATGCATGCATATTTTAGTTGATTGCCCTAATGGTAAATCAATTAACGGTGGTAAATGAAGTAATAAAGTAAATCAAGTAACAGTGGTAAATGAAGTAATAAAGTAAATCAAATAACAGTGGTAAATGAAGTAATAAAGTAAATCAAGTAACAGTGGTAAATCAAGTAACAGTGGTAAATGAAATAACAGTGGTAAAGCAAGTAATAGTGGTAAATCAAGTAACATTGGTAAATCAAGTAACAGTAGTAAATCACGTAATAGTGGTAAATCAATTAATGGTGGTAAGTCAAGTAATAGTGGTAAATGAAGTAACTGTGGTAAATCTAGTAACAGTGGTAAATCAAGTAATAGTAGTAAATCAAGTAATAGTGGTAAATCAAGTAAGAATTTATATTAAGTAACAGCTTTAAATTATTTACTCGCAGTTCATTCCCCCATACAATCAACAAAGGTTCAGTGTTACTCTACTGACTACTCAACATCGATATTTCATCATCAAAGCATGTTACTATCACTTTATGACGTAGAGTCAACTCAGCCAGCCTTATGCTCAATAAGCTGGTGGTCCATGTTGAACTAAACAAATACGTGACATCACAATAGAAGTAAATTATTTATTATTTTTTTGTTTAAGCAATTTGATATTCAATACATAACGTAATATTTCAGAACTATTATGTTTCATATGAAATAAGCTAAAAACACAATGGCTGAAATATCTTTTAAAATATGGAAACAAATTTGGATAAAAATATGACGTGCTATATGATTTCAATAGATATTTTGTATTATTAAATCTACAGTAAATTATTGTCATAGGCTACATACCCAATAAAAGTTTAATAAACACCTTCTCATAATTTTAAGTTTATAAAAAGACTTAAGTAACATTAAATAACTCCAATTTCTATAAATCAGAAACTTAAATTCTTTATAAGATAAAACAAAACTATCAATTACCAATTTTCATTATCGAAAATTCTATTTTTGTT
>JAGDYQ010000313.1:519655-611882 GCA_021962125.1 Bulinus truncatus
CTACTTTCCATATAACGCGTACATGAGACTGCTATTTTTTTTTTGAATATATCGATTGTTGCAACTCACACACATAAGACATATTTTTTCCCATTATTTCCACAGAATCCAATCCCAGTCCTGGAGATTGATAAGATCGCTCTGTTAAATTCTATCAGGGCACAGTCTGTCATCTTTATCATACTAATATGTATCATCAATTTTATACTGCTGGTCAAACAAGTCAGGAAGGTCAGGTTCTATCAAAGTCCTAAATTGATGACCATAATCTCACTGGCTATTGGGGATATTATTATGGCCATGTTTCCTCTAGTGGTCTTGGCTAAATTAACCTTTGAACTTGATTTATCTCTGTTCGTATGCAGATTAAGTTCCGTCTACGTAACTTTGTGTATGGTCTAGCTCTAGGTATAGAGGTTATAATAAGGAACACACTTCGATAACTCTGCAGTCTAAGTGTAACGGCGGTGGTTATGGGTGCCGTCCCTTGGTTCCTTGGTCTAATCATCATACTACCACTGTGTATGGCAAAGATCGACTATGTCCGTTGCATTAATCACGAGACTCTGACGACCATGAATACAGTGGCCATATTTCTGCCTGCGTCTATGGTGGCGATTATATTAATTATCTTCAACTGCATCCGCCTCCCTGTTGATGAACAAGTACATCAGCCAGTGATTGACTCCGACTTACAGCCAACTACAGTCAACTCGCGAGAAGTCATCGCTCTTCAACAAATGCCAAGTAGCAACAACGAAAGCAATGTAAATGGAGCAATTCTAAACTGTCCAAAAGCCACATATTATTTCGTACGAAATACAGCGCCTTTCTGTTCACATTTTCCTTACCAACCTTATTCACATTATTCACCTATGCAACAACGGCAGGTAATGCACAACATTAACCATCAAACGCAACACGGAGAAACTATGTATGTTCCTGATGTGCAGCACAGAGAGCTCCAAAGTTTGCTGATAATTTCCATATTTTTTTTCATTATGGTCTTTCCGTACGCAGCCATATTTCTCCCTAACCCAACAGGTGGAAATTTATATGACTCTTTATCTCTATTCGTCACAGTTCAAGTATTAAACTGGTGGCTAGATCTTGTGTGACCCCATTGATTATGATTTTCTATTCAGACTTATAAGATGCATAAAAATAAGTGGAAATCATGAAATAATCTTACGTTGAAAGTTAACCTTCTAACAGCCGATACTTGAAATTATAATGACCAAAACATAATAGTTTAAATTAAAAGGACAAACACAATAATACCTCAAATTATTTTCTTCTTTAATTACAAATTAAAAGTATTTGTGTTAATTCTGTATTTGTAAGTTAATTTATTATATTAATCAGGTTGAATTTTGGAGTTAATAAAACATACATTAAATGAAATAGAATACCATTAGATCATAGTGTGCGCAGTTTATTGAATACTATGAAATCATGATCTTATTGAAAGAAAAAATAGAATTTTCGATACGAAAATTGGTAATTGATAGTTTCGTTTTTTCTTATAAAGAATTTAAGTTTCTGATTTATAGAAACTTTAGCTATTAAATGTTAATTAAATATTTTATACACTTAAAATTATGAGAAAGTGTTTAATAAACATTTAATGGGTATTTATTACAATAATTTACTCAAGATTTCATAATATAAAATATGTAATGAAATCATATAGCACGTCACATTTTTACCCAAATTAGTTTCCATATTTTTAAAGATATTTCAGTCATTGTGTTTGTGGCTTATTTCATATGAAACATAATAGTTCTGAAAGATTATATTATGTATTGAATATCAAATTGTTTGAACAAAAAAAAAATAAATAATTTACTTCTAATGTGATGTCAAGTCACCTATTTGTTTAGTTTAACAGGGGCCACCAGCTTACTGAACTAAAGACTGGCTGAGTTGTCTCTAAGTCATAATATGAGAGTAATAAGTTGATAGTAACATGCATTGATGATGAGATATTGGTGTTGAGTACTGGTAGTCAGTAGAGTAGCACTGAACCTTTGTTGATGGTGGCCGGGAAGGAACTGTGAGTAAATAATTTAAAGCTGTTACTTGATTTACCACTATTACTTGATTTACCACTGTTTCTTGATTTACCTCTGTTACTTGATTTACCAGTATTACTTGATTTACCAGTGTTACTTGATTTACCACTGTTACTTGATTTATCACTGTATCCTTGATTTACCAATGTTACTTGATTTACCAGTATTACTTGATTTACCACAGTTACTTGATTTACCAGTATTACTTGATATACCACTGTTACTTGATTTACCACTACTACTTGATTTACCACTATTACTTGATTTACCACTGTTACTTAATTTACCGCTATTACTTGATTTACCACTGGTCCTTTGTTTTTAGACCCGATCAAAAAAAATACGGAGTTACTGTTACTAAAAAAATTCTATCCTATTATTGAGGTTTGTTTATTTTAATAAAATATAGTTTTATTATTATATACAATAATATAATTTTTGTATTAATTAACTGTTAAAAACTATCATATTCACTGAGTTAAGTTTCTTAACTGATTAACTGAAGTGGTTTATTTTTTGGTAAAGCCATTTAATTGATGTGTTAATTTTGTCACAAAACACTCACCCTAACCCTAACCACTAGATACCTGAGTCTTACAGTTAAACAGGAAGCCCTGGACAATAGACATAATTTGTTTTTTGTTTTTTTCATTTAGTTTTTGATGAATAAATATCGTTACGAAAATATTCATAGACTTCAATGAAAATGAAATATTGAAGTGTTTGTGGAAAAAAAAATCAAAAGTCATTTTGTTCAATGAGATTAAAAAAATTAAATGTGATTTTCTCAAAATTGTGTAGTTTATATGATTATCTCTCTCGATCCATCCTCCACCGTTCAAAATTCGTGCAATATAAACATTTGAAATGTGATTTGTTCCTACAAAATGGATATAGTAAGTAGTAATTGTAAATGTTCCCGAAACCCTCAAGAGCCATCGGGGACAGATAAAGTTTAGTCATGTACCCAACTAAAGCTGTGTCGACTTGTGGTAATTTTTAAAACCTAGAAAATTTCACTTATTTCTCACTGAGGATCGAACCCAGATCTCTTAAGTTGTATAGTGGTGTATCTACACTTCTTAGCCATCCGTTCCAGAAAGATTATGGCTAATATTTTATAAAAAAAAATTAAAAATGTTGAGATATTTTTGTACAAACTGACTATAATAAAACAATTAAAAATATATTTTATAAAATTCTATTTAATTATTTACCATTGTGGCGGTCACAATTGTTGTAAATATATTGATTGCGGCGTAGGCTCGCCAAATATGTTGCGTTATAAAATTCTAATATGTATATCAGCTGAGGGCAGGCTCGACAGGTGATTTAGATCTAATCACTAAATATTTAACTCTTAACTTTTATCGGTACTAATATATCCATAACTCAGGAGTGTACACTATAGCACTTAGTTTAATGCACATATACAACTTTGGCCAAAACTTAATGTTTTACACGTCTTGCTACTCGGCCGACTCCCGACCGTCGAAACATATTCTGGACCGACTTTATAAAGGTTGGGTGTGTGTGTGGGCTAGTTGATCTTCACATTCCATGATGAGTCATCACGGACCACAGCGTGTGTTTGGGATTGGCTTGACACCATGCCGGGGGGGGGGGGGAGTTGGTGTAAATTCTCGACGTAACAACTACCTAACTTTAATTTATTTTGTCTGAAAGTCTGTTCTTTAAAAATCCAAGAATGTTTATACACATAAATCATTGGTTATTTTTTTAATTACATTGAAAAATAATAACGTTTCTC
The DNA here is from genome assembly GCA_021962125.1 of Bulinus truncatus. Taxonomy (NCBI): domain Eukaryota; kingdom Metazoa; phylum Mollusca; class Gastropoda; family Planorbidae; genus Bulinus; species Bulinus truncatus. Next base: position 523,502 of record JAGDYQ010000313.1, read on the forward strand.
TGAAATATGTTGATTTCCAAGGCAGCCGTTACACACAAAAAAAACGTATATTACTTAAGCCAATGAGTATTGTCTATTATTGTGGTTAAATTTGAATTTGTTATGACTGAAAACAAAACTACCTTCACCGCATGGACTGTCTGCCGCTTTTTTAACTACGATGAGACATAAGAACCATTAAAACTTCTGTTGCGATCAATTTATAGAATTACAAATGTTTCTAATTTTAAAATACATTTTGTAAATCATATAATAGAAATGTTATATTACTTGCCATCAGAAAAACTCGTTTTTACAAAATTTTGAGTTGCCGGTCAGCAGTGCTATCTTCCATACTTATGAATACAAAAATAAATATCAGTTCTGAAAATATTTCCCATTCTAAATCGTTCAATTTCATAAGGAGATCTTTAGCGGACAGATAGCTAGATTATTAGCGGGCAATTAGCTAGATCTTAAGCGGATCGATAGCTATATTATTTTTTAATAATTTATTTTCTTAGCTAATCAGATATGTAATATATGTAGAAAAGTAATATTACGTATATATATATATATATATATATATATATATATATATATATATATAAATATGCTGACTGCGACTTATTTACGCCGCATACTACCATACTATCCACTGATGGCAACTTTTTACTCGATGTTAGTTATAACTCCTTTAATATCATAACTTTCTTAATCTATTATCGACACACATTTCCATTATGAGTCATTTCAATTGTTACATTGTTGTCTGGAAATTACATTTTGTAAAAAAAAAAAATTCATGTACAACAAAGGAAGTCGTTATAGTCTGTCACGCGTGTCCATAAGTTTTAACATTTAATTACAGGGGTGTTGGAGTTTTAACATTTAATTACAGGGGTGTTGGAGTTTTAACATTTAATTACAGGGATGTTGGAGTTTTAACATTTAATTACAGGGGTGTTGGAGTTTTAACATTTAATTACAGGGGTGTTGGAGTTTTAACATTTAATTACAGGGGTGTTGGAGTTTTAACATTTAATTACAGGGGTGTTGGAGTTTTAACATTTAATTACAGGGGTGTTGGAGTTTTAACATTTAATTACAGGGGTGTTGGAGTTTTAACATTTAATTACAGGGGTGTTGGAGTTTTAACATTTAATTACAGGGGTGTTGGAGTTTTAACATTTAATTACAGGGGTGTTGGAGTTTTAACATTTAATTACAGGGGTGTTGGAGTTTTAACATTTAATTACAGGGGTGTTGGAGTTTTAACATTTAATTACAGGGGTGTTGGAGTTTTAACATTTAATTACAGGGGTGTTGGAGTTTTAACATTTAATTACAGGGGTGTTGGAGTTTTAACATTTAATTACAGGGGTGTTGGAGTATTACTAAATAATTGGGGTGGGGGGTAAATGGAGCCATATTAGATGATGGGGGGGTGAAGGGAATGGTAATTTTTAAAGGAACATGTCGGGGCTATATTTTCACAATTTTTACGTCATATGATTTGTCAACTATTCCAATCTCAGGTTTTAAAAACAATTTTTTAAACGTGTGGCGAAATTTAGGACTTGTTGTTACGTAAAAAAGAAAGTTAAAAGAAGAGTTCATAATGTACAAAATGTTTTCAGCACACAATAATAGCCAAAAAGATTTGAATTTTAAATGAAAAACATCAGGCTCCCGTGATGTGATTGTTTCAATAGTTCCAGATGGAACTAAAACAAGAAATATCAACGACATTGACATGAATAAACTTACCTTCACAGATCTCAGTTCCTTAACTCTTTTGGACGTTACATTTTCTGACAGACCTTTGAAGTGGTTGGAAGAATCAGTCATATTTTTAACAGTAATTATTGTACATGATAGTACAATAAGTGTAGGAATAGCCATGGAGTAAATATTTACAAAAATAGTCAGATAGAAACCAACTAAAAGGTTATAATTATTTTGAAAGAAATCAGTTTGAACAGTTCCTATAAACGTAACATTAACTTCTGTATAATTGCTAAGATAACCTACACCACAAAATGGGCTAAAAAAACCCGCTAACAGAAGTGTTATTAACACAGCAAGAAATTTAATTCTAACTTTTGTGACGATTCTTGACACATGAAATGGAAAACCAACAGCTATCATTCTCTCTAGAGATAACATTGTCACAAAGTAAGTACTGGTAAATAAACACACTATTTTAATATAATTAAATATTACACAATAAAATGAATCTAATGTATAAGAGAAATATTTATCCCAGTAAAATACAATGCTAGAAATATGTTGTAAAACAGTCAGTATTGAAAATATAAAATCTGATATAGAAAGATACAACAATATCAAGTTTGTTGTATCTCTCATATTGTGTTGTGATATTACCAACATATTCAGTATATTTCCAACAATACCCATCAAACCCAACACGTTGGCTACAACACAGTTGATGAAGATGTCCATGGATGTATACGCCTCATCACTGAGATCCATCAAAGTTTCTTGATCGAATGTCACATTGTTAACACTAAAATATGTACTATTCATTGTATTCGTCTTTATGACGTTGAGCCTATTGAGCCTAAAAACAAATAAAATATATCGTTAAACCAATAGTATATAAAAAAAATAAAATTTAATGTTTACCTAAAATGAAACCCAAACAGAGCGCATTTTAGAATATGATACTGGATGGGGCAGAGGTCAGCAAGTCGAGTAAGAAGAGTACACTGTCCAAGGCTTTGGATAAAGTCCGACGAGTCAAAGAGAAGGCTGAGTTTGGCACGGAAAATCGAGACACGTTCAGAGCCCCATTCTCTGCCAATGAACTGGCATACGCAGTCAGGAAGTGTCGCATGAGAAAGGCCCCAGGCAGTGACTTGATCAGTAATGAGATGATCACACACCTCGGGGCGGCGGGACAAGCAAAGCTACTCCAGTTTGTCAATAGCACGTGGTTGACCGGAGAACTCCCTCAGAGGTGGAGGGAGGCTGTCATAGTGCCGGTACTTAAAAAAGGGAAAAAGACTGACCAAGCAGAAAGCTACCGTCCTATCTCCCTCACTTCATGTGTTGGGAAAGTAGCAGAACGCATGGTCAACCGAAGGTTGATGTGGTTCCTAGAGGAAAAAGGGCTCATTACCCCAAAGCAAGGAGGCTTTCGGCGGGGTAAGAGTGCGATGGACATGGTCACGCTTCTCGTCCAAGCAATAGCCGACGGCTTTCAGAAAGCTGAGTCAACGGCTGTAGTTTTCCTAGATCTCAGGCAGGCTTACGATCGAGTCTGGCGACCAGGACTATTGTTGAAGCTACAGCGGTTGGGTGTCACCGCTGAGATGTACATTTGGTTACGCAGTTTCCTCAGTAATCGTACTATCACGACACGCGTTGGGAACAGCGTGTCGAGGAAACGGACCCTCGAACAGGGTCTCCCACAGGGCTCGGCCCTCAGTTGTACATTGTTCCTAGCTTTCATCAATGACCTGCCTGAGTTTCTGGGTTGTAAAAGCCTACTGTATGCCGACGACCTAGCGATCTGGAAGACCGGAAAGAGTGCCTCAGTCCTTGAGAGAGCACTCCAGAAGGACCTGACTACGGTCGGCTGTTATACTAGGATGTGGGGGCTAGAGATTAACGTCTCGAAGACCGTCTACTCGCTGTTTACCATGGGCACGAGTATCCTTAAGGAGCCATTTAGACTGGAGGTAGAGGGTGAGGTTCTTGCTCTGGAACCTAAGCCCAAGTACCTGGGAGTTACACTTGACAGAAAGCTTACTCTCTGCACACATCTTTCGGAGGTTGCCCGCTGCACCTCTGATAGACTGAATATTGTCAAGAAGTTGGCGAGCACGTCCTGGGGGGCTCGAGCAGATGTCCTGAGGTCACTGTACATGGGTGCAGTAAGGTCTCAAATAGATTACAGCCAGGTTGTGCAGGTCTATGGGTCAAAGTCCTCTTTAGAGGCCCTAGACGTTGTACAAAACCAGGCTCTCCGGCTGATCACAGGCACTTTCCGAACGGCACCCACAGCAGCGGTGGAAATCATGGCAAATGTGCCACCTCTGGGTATCCGTAGAGAGCAGGCCGTTATAACCGCGTATGAACGGTTTAAGCGGCAGGAGGAGACCTCGGTCCTAAGGGAGATGGTCGATGGCTGGGTGGAAAGGAAGCGGCTCTCGATGCAGTCTTTCATGCACCACGCATTGAGACTTGCCTCCGAGATCAAGCTGCCGACTGACCGCCTAATGCTAGAGACAGTCTCTAAGGTCCCTCCTGGCGAGGCTTTCTACATGCCCGAGGTACGCACGACCCTGGTCGAAACCAATGCTGGGAACGCAAAGGATCGCCGAACCATCACGAATGTAGCTATGGAGACGATTGGAACCTATTCAGGGAACGCTATACTGGCCTATACTGATGCCTCTGTATCCAGTAGAGACGGCCGGACAAGTGCCTCGTTTGGGGTCCACATCACTCTCCCACAAACTGGCTTTGTGAAAGACCATGCTGGCCTATGTGGGTCGCTCTGTGCTTACGAGGCAGAGATGACAGCCATTACTGAGGCAGTGGACCACATAGGGGAGCTAATCGGTGAGGGTACTTTGCCTGCTCTGGACATTGTCATTCTCACTGATGCGCTCTCTTTTCTCCAAGCTGTAAAAGGGACAGGAGAATGGCCGCTTCTGCTGGAAGCCATGCTGATGGCAATACAGGGTCTTGTGTCCCAACACAACGTGCATGTGACCCTTCAATGGGTTCCCGGGCATGCGGACGTGCCCGGTAATGAAAGGGCAGACGGCATTGCCAAGGCAATAGTCCAGTCGACGGATTCCCAAGTGCTGCCCGTGAGTGCAAGAAAGAGCTCATTTGAGGCAGCACGTTCCATGATCTGCCTCTTTGGACAATCGAAGTGGTTCTCGGGCTGGGCTCATGGGGTGAACGGACTTAAGATCCGGCAAGTCCTAGAGCGGCCGTCCAAAACTGACCCGTGGTGGAAGCTTAGGCGTGTCGAGCAGGCGCTAATTGCCCAGTTCCGTACTGGGCACTGTCCTATTGGCGCGTACTTTGGGAGGTTGAGGCCCAATAGCGACACCCTTTGCAGACACTGCAGGGAAGTGGAGGAAACCGTAGATCATTTGCTTTTCGAGTGCCCCAGTCTGGCGGACCACAGGGTGGACCAGTCCGGAAGCTTGCTGGCCATCGGGCTCTATGGCAGTCTCCAGATGTTGAGAGACACAGCAAGTCTGATCTCACGGCTCTAAGAGACTAAGTCTCAGCCCGCAGATAAAACTGAGAGAGTTCAAAGAGAGAGAGAGAGAGAGGATAATGACGTGAGTGATATACTGTATTATGTTTTATAACCTAGTTTAAATCCTTATGATGAATATCCCCCTCCCGGTTCTCTATATCCCTAAAACATTCTTAGTCTATTTCTCTATCTTACAAACATATAGACTAGTGATTGTTTTCATTTAAGCAAACAATGGAGATTACAGATTATATGATGTAAAAAATAAAAGCATTAATCAAACACGACTAAAATATTTTTATCGTTTCAAACATTAGTTGACATTATTTTAATAACTGTCGATATGAATGAAATAGTAGAAAAAATAGTTGAATTAGAGAAACAAATCGGTTTAGATGGAGTAAATGTGGAAGATATCGAAGAAATAGTGGAATTAGATTAAAAAAACAGGTTTATATGAAGTAAATGTGGAAGATGTCGAAGAAATAGTGGAATTAGAGAAACAAACCGGTTTAGATGAAATAAATGTGAAAGAAGTGGAAGAAATAGTGGAATTAGAGAAACAAACCGGTTTAGATGAAGTAAATGTGGAAGATGTCGAATAAATAGTTCAAGAAGCAGATGCAAGTCGAACTAATGAAGAGTTCAAGGAATTAATGGACCAAGAAGAACACAAAAATATTAAAAGTAGTGATTGTTAAGAACAACAAAAAGAACTTTCAACAGCGGTTCTAAAAACCAGTTTGACCACTATAACAGATATTATGGACCAATTTATTAAAAATGACCCAAATTTTGACAGAAGTTTATAGTTAAGACGGGGTGTTATGGCTGCATTATCCACTTATCAACAACTTCTTACAAAGCGGAAAGAGAAAATGCAAGTTCAGTTAAATACAGTCTTGATACATAATCAGAAAATTGAAAATACAGAAGAGACTTAATATGAAATGCAAAAATACTGACTTAGAATTTTATTTATTTTTATATGTATCTTCGTTTATTATGTTTCTATATTTTTAAGAAATATTTTTTTTTTGTTTTATTGTTATAAAAATCATTTAATGACAAATTTTCTACCCATTTTCCCCTAACACAAATTATTTACATAAAAAGATATCTTCATTTAACGCTGTTTCATGTTACGCTCTTCTAAAATATTGTTCTTTTTTAAGTTGAATTAAGTTAGTACCATTAGACTCCACAGTGGATTTCCAGGCATGACCGGGAATGACCAAGCCAACTTACTTGATAAGTTGATACTTGTCCAAGTGCAGTTCTATGGGCTGAAAAAGTGCTATTTTGAGACAGTTTGTGCCCGGATCAAATTTTTTGAACAAAATTAGTGGTTCTCAAGTTGAGACAATGGGTTTACATTCAGACATGCCCGCAGTCCGATGGAGCGGTCGTCCAAAACTGGAGTGGTCCAGTCGGGTAGCTCGCTTGCGATCGGCCTTTAAAGCAGTCTCAGGATGTTGAGAGACACAACAAGCTTGATACCATGGGCTCTAAGAGACTAAATCTTAGCCTGCAGTCATAACTCAGAGAGTTCAGAGAGAGAGAGAGAGAGAGAGAGAGAGAGAGAGAGAGAGAGAAAGAGATGGGGGATTGAGTAGGCACTAATTGCCCAGTTTCGAGCTATAGGTGCGTACTTTGGAAGGTTGAGGCCCAATGTCGATTCCCTTTACGGAAACTGCAGAGAGGAAATTGTAGATCAAGTGCTGATTTAGTGTCCCGGACTGGCGGACCACAGAGTGGACTGATCGGGTAGTTCACTGGCCATTAGCTTTTATGTCAGTTCCCAGATGTTGAGAGACACTGCGAGTTTGATCTCATGGGCCCTAAGAGACTAAGTCGCAGCCCGAAGTTATCACTGAGAGAGCTCAGAGAGAAGGAGATAGAGAGTCAGAAGAATAAGACATATTTTTTTTTAAATAAAATATTATTCTTTCTATGTAACAAAATGTAAAAACTGTCGTCATATTTTTTAAATTATTTTGATGGCCCCTTTTAATTAAAATAGGTAGGAGGAAATGAAAACTGATAAGTAGATAAAAATACATTAATCAATCAATCAATTGATATTAATGTAATTAATGTATATGCATAATATAATAGACAAATATTATTTGTAGTAATATACAGTAAAATAATATGTTGTAAAGCAGTTAAAGTTGAGAATATAAAGTCTGATAAAGAAAAATGAAACATAATCAAGATTGTAATATCTCTCATATTATGTTGTGATAACACCAACATATTAAGTGTATATTTCTAAAAAATACCCAATAAACCAAGATGGTGAGCTACAACACAGTAGATGAAGAAGTTCATCGCTGTTAACGCATCAACATTTAAAATTCAGCAAACTTTCCTTTTTGATTGTCACATTGTAAACTCCAGGATCTGTACAATACAGTGCCTTTGTCTTTAATTCGTTGAATCAATGGAGTTTAAATACAAGTACACTTAATATTTTCCTTTAATACAACACACACACACAGTCTAGGCGCGATTTTTTAGGGTAAGACATGTGGTAGGGGGAGACAAGCAATGATGAGCGAGTGCACGAGACTATAATGGGTTTAATGAGAGGGTCTGTATACTTAGGTGGGAATAACCCCCACCACCCATTCTCCCTGCAACTGTCTTTGTCTTTCTCTCTCTCTCTATCTCTCTCTCTCTCTCTCTCTATCTCTCTCTCTCTTTCTTTCTCATAGACATACAGACTAGTGATTGTTTTCATTGAATAAAACAATGGACTATTTTTTAAAGCTTTAGAATAAACACAAGATTTAAAAAAAATGAAACAATGATGAAATGTGAATCAATTTTTTCTACGTAAAACATAATGTTTGGCTTGGATTGATTTAAATAGATCAACATAATAGCAGCTCACCAGGAAACTTACACACATTGATAGGCAAAGTTTCAATCAAGTGCGGCCTCAATATTGTAACCCTTTACCTTTTCTCCTGGGTACCTCACACCTGTTATGTCATGCGTTTTTTTTTAGATGCGGCACATTTTCCTTTTGGTACATTTAGTTTCCACTGGACTCTTTAACTGAGAAATTTTGGTTACCATATCGCGATGCACATATTTCAAACGTTTTAGTTACCATTATTTTGGTTTTATCCGTAACCGATGTTCACCAATATAGTGAAAGGACGTTTGTTACCGAATTATTTCTTGTTGTTTTTACGTTTTAATCCCCCTTCCCTTTCCACCCCATGTACGTACCGACACCGAGAACACATTGAAAAACAATTTTATACTGGATTATTTGTCTCAAACGATAAACGTCCCCTTCCTCTCTCTTTCTCTTGCTCTGTTTCTCGCTCTTGCTCTTTCTTGCTCTCTTTCTCTATGTTTTAGTTCGTAGACCGATGGACTCGTCGTTACTAGAGACAAACATTCAAAAGTTGTAGCCGATATTCCACTGTAGTTTTTTTTCACCTAGTGTTTGTGTGTGTGTGCGTGTGTGTTGTGTGTGTGTTATGTGTGATGTGTTTATGGTGTGTTGTGTGTGTGTGGAGTGTTGTGTGTGTAGTGTGTTGTGTTTGTGTGTGTAGTGTGTGTGTGTGGTGTAGTGTGTGTGTGTTGTACATGTGTCTTTGTGGTATATGTAATATATACTGTAGGGTTGAACATATTTTAAATGGTTTTTATTTTGAAGTGGCACCAAGATCTGGAGGTCTGAAGATGATGTATAGTTCGGTGTTTCAAATGTAGACTCTGCTGTTTAGTACGTAGGCCTAGCTAACAGTAAAACACGAAAAAACTAGATACCTGACTGTAATACATATAATGTAATTCACATAATTCTATGAGTGAGTTTTCTATTGTTTCATTACTTTTGTTCACTAAATACTGTTCGATTGACTGTGTTGCAGTTCTTTAAATAATTTTATTAAATAAAAACCGCAGTGTAATCCCTTTTATATGTAATACAATGACATAATATGTCAGTTTCAAATATGACTGAATTCTCTAAATGTTTACAGCTGCATTAAGCATATATATTTCTGAATATTAAACTAATTATTCAGGCAAGTTTATTTACTAGTTATTTCAATTGGTCGTTTTAAAAATACTATTAGATATATAAACAATTCTTGCTATCTGAAAATAAATACTTTTGCATAATGCTGCACTTATTGAGTTAAAATTGGAATATAAACTTAACATTTTTCACTCAAAATTTCATTCACCTATAAAAAAATAGATTTGAATGTTGGTGGTGACATTTTAATGAACAGATTTCAAATTAATTTTGAATGATGCACTTTTTTGTATTTCTTAAATAAATCATAATTGTTATAGAAATGATAACAATACCTATATTGATATTGAAAAATATTGAAACATAAACAATAACAGCATATATTTAAAAAAAATTATCATGCTATGGACAAAGCTACATAAATCTATCTCAACTTAATACAACATTCCAGTCACTTTATGTAATTGGGAATATTGTCTTATTGAATGGTGATCCAAGTAGTACGGAATAGAGAACAATAAGACAAAGACATCATAAAACAAAATGTACGCATCTTATTTCCTCATTTATTTTGTACACACTCATTTCAGTAATAAGCTTACATATCTATTTTTCAGATATTACAAAAGTAAATTTGTGTAAATCTAAAAGTATAAATCTTTATACGCAAGTAAGGACTATTTTATACATTTTTTTCACAATTTTTCATTACAGATGGGTCACAGCAAGAAAACAGTTTTCTCATATACATTGGGGTTTGAAACAAAGATTTAGTTTTGCTACAGTTAGGTAACAATAAAAGAAAGCGCAAACCCCTAATGATTGACATCTTAATGTTATAAATTGGGACTAATACCTAATCTGTAACAAGCCTTTCTTAATGTCAGGGTTTTAATGTACCCCCAACCTTTGTCATAGTGGTAGGAAGCGATATTGGCTTTATTATAATATTATTATAAAGCATACGAACACAATTATTTAAATATGTTATTACAACATATATTTTGACACCAAATTAGAATATTATTTTAGTGTTAAAAATTGGGTGTGAGTGGACCACTAATTGTGTGTGTGTGTGTGCCTACAATGGTGTGTGTATGTAGGCAAATTATTTCCTACTTCGACATGATGCATCCGTTTGTTTTGCACTTGGATGAGAGAGAACGAGGCCATGAAGATTAGAGAGACGAGAGATAGAGCCCATTTTGATTTTTCCATGAAATAAACATTTGGAGGCATAAGTAACAGTACATTAACAATACCCTCCACCAACTCCCATGAACATTTTTTGATAGATATAATAATTTACAAGGAAAGTCGTAAATGTTTTTATTTTTTAAATTTAAGCGTTTGTCTCCACTGATAAAGTGCCCCTTATTGGGACTTTTTGTGGCAGCCACAAGAATTATTTGAGCAATATGTAGGGGTCATGGTTGAAAGGGGTAAATGTTTGCAAGCTATAGTTTTCCAGAATTAAAAATCTTTAAATTTGCAAGCTGTAGATTTAACATCGTAATTGCCCAGGGCCTCTAAATTGCCATTGCCAGGGCCCCATAATTATCTTCTCCTGGTGCCACTAAAAACGTTTGGTGGGTCTGACCAAACAATATAAATTTTACAGCCCGTGCATTCATTGTTTCTATAATTTTTTTTGTTCCGATAGTCGCCATATATCATAAAAAAGACAGCTAATAGTGGTTGAGTCTTTATGACAGGTCATTTGGAGTCCAAGAGATATCTGGGGCACCTGCTGCTATTTACAGGAGTGACACGCATGAGGATTTTGAGAGGAACATTCCACTTTTTTAAATTAATAACCAATGTTTGTTGTAGAAATTACAGAATTAGGTAAACACTCTTTTACCCGAGAACAATAAAAAAATATAAATCTGTTAAATAGTTTAATTTCTAGAATTGCATTTGGTGAATTAAATTTTTTCATGCTTAAAAATCATTTTAAATGTTGTTTACTTTTACTCCATTAAATATTGACTGATTGCTAACAAAAAAAAAAAAAAGACCAACAACATGACATTTTATGATTAAATTAAAACAAGTACAAATACATTTTTTAATTTTATTCTAACTAACTAAATGATGGTGAATACATTAAAATATTTAGTTTTTTTAAGTTGAAGAAATGAATTGAACTAATAATATGTTTATGACAACAATAAACAAACAAAAATATTTATTTTTTAATCATTCCCCGCCATATTGTTTGTTTACAAATACCAGCGCAAATGAAATTAAGTTTATAATGTAAATGTCCACAAAGGACAGATAAATGGTAAAAAGACCACTACTTATTAAACATGAACATGTTGAGTTGGTCAATTCATCCAGTAACGAGCACTGACCTGTTTACAATATACGTGAGGATACCACACTATAAAGTTCAACTTATCCATGTCTAAAAACTAAATGATATGGACAGATATTAATTGTTATCAAAAGACTGGGGAAGTATATCGATGTCATATTAGATGTCATATTAGATAACTAGGTGGAGTGGAGTTGAAGTCATATTAGATAATTAGGAGGGATGGAGTTGAAGTCATATTAGATAATTAAGTGGAGAGGAGTTGAAGTCATTTTAGATAATTAGGGGGAGGGAAGTTACATTTTTAAAAAGAGGGTATTGGAGTATTTTTTTAAGTTTATAACAGGGGGTGTTTGAGTCTTATTAAATACTTTCTGGTCTCTGAAATCTAATTCATACATTTATAGGAAAAGGGGGGGGGGGAAATTGTAACAATTTTTACGTCATACGATTTTTCACCAGCCCCCTTACCACTATTTTTGTATTCAAAATAATTTTTTAAACGTCGGACGAAATTTTTTTTTTTTCGAAAATATTTCTTGTTGTTATTACGGTACTTATCCCCCCCCTCTCTCTCTCTCTCTCTCTCTCTCTCTTCTATCTCTCTCTCTCTCTTCTCTCTCTCTCTTCTATCTCTCTCTCTTCTATCTCTCTCTCTTCTATCTTTATCTTCTCTCTCTCTCTCTTCTATCTCTCTCTCTCTCTCTCTCTCTCTTCTATCTCTCTCTCTGCTATCTCTCTCTCTCTCTTCTCTCTCTCTCTTCTATCTCTCTCTCTTCTATCTTTATCTTCTCTCTCTCTCTCTCTCTCTCTCTCTTCTATCTCTCTCTTCTATCTCTCTCTCTTCTATATCTCTCTCTCTTCTATCTCTCTCTTCTATATCTCTCTCTCTTTTCTCTCTCTCTTCTATCTCTCTCTCTTCTATCTCTCTCTCTCTCTTCTATCTCTCTCTCTCTCTCTCTCTTCTATCTCTCTCTCCTATCTCTCTCTCTTCTATCTCTCTCTCTCTTTTCTATCTCTCTCCCGCTCTCTCTCTTCTATCTCTCTCTCTCTCTCGTACTCTGTCTTAAATCGTAGACCTATACACTTTTCATTACCCGAGACAAACATTCAAAAGTTTTTGTTTGTAAACCGAAATGTTGTGAATGGAGAGTAAATAGACTGGTGTTCAACCTTATTTTTTACCGTGTGTGTGTGTGCGTTGTGTAGTGTGGCTTGTGTGGGAGTGTGTGTGTGTTGCTTGTGTGTTTGTGTGTGTGTGTGTGTGTGTGGAATGACATGTTTGTGTCTATGTGGTATATGTAACGTAGACTGTAGGGCTAGAAATACTTTCAATGGGTTTGGTTTTGATATGGCACCAGGAGCTGGAGATCAGAAGTTAATGTTCAGTTCAGTATGTCAAATATAGACTCTGGTGTTTTTTTTTATTGATGATAGTAAAATACGAACAAACGGGATGTCTGACTGGGATGGAGATAATGTAATTAAATTTAATTATTAAATAATTCGATTATTGAGTTTCGTGTGGCTACCAAATAGCCATTTTCTAATATGTTATTAATTAGTGCACTAAATTCTGTTAGATTGACTGTTTGTTATGCAGTTCTTTTAAGAATTGTATTATATGGAATATAATTATTTATTATATTTCCAAAAATACACATCGAGCCCAACAAGTTGGCTACAAAACAGTTGATGAAGATGTCCATGGCTGAAAACGCTTTATCACTGAGTTCCAGCAAACTTTCTTGATTCATTGTCTCATTGTTAACTCAGAAATCTGTACTATTCACTATAATTGTTTTTATGTCTTATAACCGATTAAAGATAATAAAAAATATAACTAAGTTTGACCTTTAATATAACACACACACACAACACACACAGACATACAAACTTGTGATTATTTTTATGAGGCAAACAATGGTTCATTCTTTAAAGCTGTTTATGACAGCTCTTTCTGTGATGGTGCACCTTAGTATCACAGTATTCCCAGAGGTAAAGGTAACATGGACATTTCTTGTAACTGTCTTGTTTACTTTAATTCAATAACGTTGACAATGTATTACCAATAAAAAGACCAACAATGAGTAACATGACCGATGATGGTTTAATGAAAATAAAATACAAAATTGTTGGTTAATTTTATTTAACCGCAAAACAAATTAGTTAATGAATTTAAATATTTAGATTTTAAAGTTGGAGAAATTATTATAAATTTAAATATATTAATAACAATAAGCAAACATTATGTTTTAATCGATCACCGTCTTATTGTTTGTTTATGAACAACTCGCTAGACAATACCAATCCCAAAGTAAGTAACTTCAGAATGAAAACTGTGTACAGGTTGTTATACCAGATACTACGTCTACTATAACAACACAATGAGCTTAAGCTGGACATGCACATGTTGAGTAGGTACATTTTTTAATGTATCATATTAGATAATTATTAGATCATTTCGGGGTTCTAAAGGAAAGGAGAGGGGGGTGGTAAAATGTTTACGTCATATAATTTGTCAATGACCCACCACCCCCTTTTTATTCAAAACATTTTTTTTAAACTTCTGACGAAATTTGGGACTTGTAGTGACGTACAAAACAAAATTAAAAGAAGAGTTAATAATGTATACAATTTTTTCAGCATCAACTAATAGCCATAAAGAGCTGTCTTTTAAATGAAAAGCATTAGGATTCCGATATAGTATTGTTTCAATAGTTCCAGATGGAACTAAATCTAGAAATATCAACGACAATGACAAAAATAATCTTATCTTTACAGATCTCAATTATTTGACACTTTTTGACATCACAATTTCAGACAGGCTCTTTAAGTTCTTAGAATACCTTTTCATTTGATTAACAGTCATTACTGTACATAATAGTACAATAAATGTGGGAATAGTCACGGATTAAATATTAACAAAAATACTTAAATAGAAACCAGAAATAAAACTATAATTATTCAGATAGAAATATGTTTTAAAAAGTGATATACAAGTAACATTATCTTCTGTATAATAACTAAGACAAACCATACCATAATATGGACTCATAATACTCGCTAGAAGAAATATTATTAGCACGGCCAGAACTTGAATCCTAAATTTTGTGACGATTCTTGACACATGAAATGGAAAAACAAACATTCTCTCTACAGATAACATTGTAACAAAGTAAGAGCTGGTAAATAAGCACAGACGTTTTACGTTTTCAAATAATACTTAGTAAACTGCAGTTAATGTAAAAGTCACATATTTATTCCAATAATATACAATATTAGCGAAATGTTGAAAAACAGTCAAAACTGAAAATATAAAATCTGATACAGAAAGATACAACATAATCAAGTTTGTTGTATCTCTCATACTGTGTTGTGATAATACCAACATATTCAGTATATTTCCAACAATACCCATCAAACCCAACAAGTTGGCTACAACACAGTTGATGAAGATGTCCATGGCTGTATTCACTTCATCACTGAGATCCAGCAAACTTTCTTGATTGATTGTCTCATTGTTAACTACAATGTATGTACTATTCATTTCATTTGTCTTCATATAATTAAATCAATTAGATCTAAAAAGAGTGACAATAATTTACATTTTATTTATCAAACACACAGTCCAGTAATGTCTTTAGGTAACGTCATGTGGAAGGAGGCCAAGTAAAGATGAGAGAGCATAATACCATGATGAGGTCAAAATACCATAATGAGGTCACAATACCATAATGAGGTCACAATACCATAATGAGGTCACAATACTCAGGGGTTAATTACCCCCCTGCCATCATTTCTCCATGCCGCTGTCCAGGTCCATTTTTCACACACACACACACACACACACACACACACACATTTATAGTGTTATGAGTCTGTATTTAACTATAAAAGCGGAGTTGCCTTAATGTCTGCCTCTTTCACTTTTGATACTCACTCCTTTTACACAACTCAATAACCAATCAAACAAGATGTGTTGATAGCACTTTCATCTCTATCTAATATCCCAATCCATCCATATTTATACGCCTAACGTGTGCGCTGTACTTATCCTAATTAAGTCACAGTCTTCTTTCAGTATTCTCCTAATGGCTTTTATTTACTTAATTTTTGGTCATTGCATGAAAATAATTATGTACATGGAAATAATCTTAAATCACTTAATGTATTTCAATGTATTTATTTTGTCGTTACCATTGAACCCTTGGTTTCTTGTTGATCTGAAAATTGATTACAAATAAAACAGATTATTTATTTTTTCTCTGGCCTTTTATTCTTTTTCAGTGAACTCCCTGCAAGTGTAATTTTTTTTAAATTTTTAATATTTATTTCCCAGTTCTAGAGTATTGGTAACATATTATAATGTGAACATTTAAAAAAATATATTATTCTGCATGACTTATAATAAAATTAAGGTGTTTCCTGCAAATAAGCTCCAAAAAAAATAGCATGGGGGAAAATTAATGTACTTAAGTACTTTAAGTCATATATTTGAATAGGTGCTTCAGATTGAATTTTAAATAATGAAAAGAACTAGTTGTTGCTAGAAAGATACTACATTTATTAATATTTCTTTTAAAATAGTGTAAGAAGTCATATTTAAAAAAAAAAAAACAAGTCTATTTCAGATTTTATTATTTATTAAGCCCATGCTTCTGACTATAACAAACCACTTAATAGCCCATAGGCAACATTAAATTACAAAAAAATTGCTTTAAATCAATTCTATCATTCTTTTGCTTCATAAATGGCATTGTGTATAGGAAAAAAAAAACAATAAAAAATGTCTCTGTCAGGAATTGGAAACCTCGGATATTTCCTGCATAAAAAGTAAGTCAACCTCACAGTTCCTAATCCACTCTGCCAGCACATCACTCAAACAAAGCTAGAATTTTAATGTAATATTCGAAAAAATTGCTCGGTTATGTTTCATTCCATTTGAACTTAGTTTTAGTGCTCGTAATCTTATTTTATAATTCGGAAATAATTCAAAGTCGTATTTATTTACAAAAAAGCCAAATATTATACAAATATTTCCCATTAACAGCAAATGATCTTATATTATTCTTGGATACGATAAAAATCAATGCCAAAGATAAAAATATATCCGGTTATTAACGGCAAATGACGTCGTCAACGTCTGCAGTAAATAAGAGTTCTCATTCATTCTGTTTACTGACGTCATCAAAGTTTGCTTAGTTGTGTCCCGGAAAAAAATAATACGTAGTACGATTAGTCGTATGCGGAGCCAGTTCTTTATAGTAATATGCGAAACTAGACATATATTGTAAAACAGTAACAGTAAACAAAATATAAAGTCTGATACCGAAAGATACAACAGAATAAAGTGCGCTATATCTTTCAAAGAAGTTAAGATAAAGTCAACGTACTGGAGTATATTTCCATTATTACCCAACGACAAAAACAAGTTGGTTAGAAACTTACAGATGATGAAAAATGTTCATGGTTGTAACGCGTTATTATTATTAAATCCAGCAATCTTTCTTGTTTGATTGTCACAATGTTAACTCCAAGAACTGTACTATTCGTTGTATTTATGCCTCTTTGAACTGGTTAAATCTAATACCAAAATTAAGATTGACCTTTAATATAACACAGATACAAACGAAGTCTAGAAGCGTTTTTTAGGTAAGACATAAGGGAGGGGGGGGAATGATGAACGTGTGTGATAGACTATAATGAGTTCAATAACGGGGTCTAAATCTTTAGTCTGGAATAGCCCCCGCCGTCCTCTCACCACTGCCACTGTCAATCTCTCTCTCTCTCTCTCTCTCTCTCTCTCTCACACACACACACACACACACACTTCAAACACATACATACATACACTCAATCTCAATATATGAAAACAGACCAATGATTAATTTAATTGAATCAAACAATGGACCATTAGACTAAAAACAAAATTTGAAAATAAAAAAAAAAAAAAAAAAAAAACAATGCTGAAACATGAATTCAATTATCTTAGATTGCCATATAGTTGAACATAATAACAGCTCATGCCGACACTATCACACACGGACTAGGCAAAGTTTTCAATCGTGTGCAGTCTCATTGCATACACACATACATACACACATACACACACATACACATACACACATACACACACACACATACATACACACATACATACATACACACATACATACATACACACACACATACATACATGTACACATATATACACACATACATACACAAACATACATACACACACAAACATACACATATATACACACATACATACACATACACACACATACACATAAATACACATACATACACACACATACATACACACATACATACATACACACATACATACATACACACATACCTACATACACACATTCATACACACATATATACACAAACATACATACACACACAAACATACACATATATACACGCATACATACACATACACACACATACACATAAATACACATACATACACATACATACAAACACACACATACATACACACATACATACATATTCACATACAACACACACATACATACACACATACATACACACATACAAAATAAATACACACATGCATACACACATACATACACACATACACACACATACATACACACATACATACTTACATACACACACATACATAAACACATACATACATACATACATACCTACACACATACATACACACATACATACACACATACATACACACATACAAACATTAGGGTGATAACTATTTTCATAATTTTTCGTAACGAAACTGAAACCCCTCACATTCGAGGAACAATTATATGTAGATGACAGTAGCAACATTAATTTTTTTTTAAATTGAAAAAAGTTCCCCCTATTTTTAATTTTTCGTTCACATATCGCGCAGTTTGAACTCGCCCCAGCTTGGGGTGAGTTCACAATATATAACTATTTCATTATTGTTATAACTTCTTTTTTTTTCTGTTTCAGGTGCAAATATATAATATATATTCTGGAATATTTTAGAACATTGTGGAATATTTTTGAATATTTTGGATAAACTATCTCGTTTTCAGTGCAAGATTGCAAGTCTTACTGTCAGGATAGTGAAAGTAGATAGACATGGATAGATAGAAAGACATATTGTTAGACAGATAGACAGATAGGCTAAACAATCTCACACGGATGCCTACAAACCGTCAAATTCTTGGAAACTTCACTTTTCTGTTCAATAGCCAGAAACGGCGACTGGATCGAATCAAAATTATGATTACGGATATAGAATTGCTTTGGAGGGAAATTCTAGACTTTCCACTATTATCCAGCGCACTCATCAGAAAGAAACTCAATTGCCTGATTGATTTATATGACAAAAACAAAAAGAATCCGTCTGATAAATTTACTACAACACTTTCTCAGTTATTTGATGTCACCAACGTTAATGGAGAATGGAAAAGCACGGAGGATAACGAACTCTACCAGAGGCAAGTTAAGAGTGGAGAAAAGATTGGTTATTCAATGGTCAAACAAGCCCCTTTGGAATCAATCCACCCAAGAAAACGAATCCGACTATCAAAAACCCAATCACAAGCCAGCTCTTCTCAATCGCAACCTATACAAACACATACAACTGTCTCAGAATCTTTGGATTCTGAAACCTCTGCTTCTTCACCCGACTTGCCAACCTATTCTTCCACGTCATCTTCTCCTGAATGCAAACCGAAATACCAAAGAGCAAGCACTACAACAGCGGGTTCGCTAGTACTGCAAAACAACATTTCTACACATAAAGCATATGATGTTCTTGCAACCATTGCTGAACAGGGTCACGATGTGCCAGTTCCAAGTCAGGCGGGTGTCTGGAAACGAGTAATCTCTGTAGGACGTAAAATGAAAACCAAAATTGTTCAAAAACTTCAAAGCAAAGAACTCTATTGTCTCCAGTTTGATGGTAAAAGAGTTCAAGGGGAAGAGTATCAAGTAGTTCTGCTGAAAAATATGACAACCGAAATCAAACTTGGTATTATTAAATGTGAGAGTGGTTCTGCCGCGGCCATTCACAAGGAATTACATCAGCTACTTGATGAATATGATGCTTGGAAAAATATTGGCATGATAATATGCGACACGACCGCAGTAAATACTGGTCGTTTGCATGGGGTTGTAAAGCTCATACAGGATGATGTCTTGAGCAAGGGCTTTCAGAAGCCACAATATATTGGGTGTCAGCACCATGTACTCGACCTCCTTTTGAAACATGTCATGAATTTTTTTATCCAAGAGCCAACGAGCAAACCAAAACTCAACTATTCCTTCATTGACCAATTAACACAAAACTTTGTCACTCTTGCTGATTACCGCCTCGTTGCGACAGATGATGTTAGCACAGACGAGAACCCTGGATGGCGAGATGATTTCAAGTTCTTATATGAATTATGTCCGGCATATCGTCATTACAAAACAACTTCACGTTGGCCTCGCATCAACTGGAAGAAACTACCAAATTTACACCAGGCAAGATGGAACTCACGTGCGATATATACTGTTATATCATTTTTTCTGATACCAGAGTGGCGCAACATCCTCACTCCTGCCTGCAACTTCATCTGCTACGAATGGGCAAATGCTTGGTTCCATTCTCAACACTATAATGAAGCGTCCTTCAATGAACTGTTTACCTCACTCATCAGGATAAAATGCAAGAAGGCAATTAAGTGTTTAAAGACCCATTGGTCAGTCGAAAAGTCATTAATTGACATTCCCAGATCTAACCAAATTGCTGAACGTGCTGTGAAACTGATGGAGGAACTTCATGCAAAATCGAGAAAATTTCAATTTTTGAATCTGAAGTTCATAGGAAAAAATATGTTTTAAACATTTCTTGTACATTCTGTACATATTACTAACTGATCTGTATCTTATTTGTTAATAAAAGTTGATTAGTTATTATTATTACTCTTTTGAGTTAAGCTAAAAAAAATAATGTCCTTTTTTTTTAAAAAAAATATTTTTCCACTTTTTTCTTCCGAAAAAGGGGGAGGAGGGGGAACTTTTTTTAAAAAAAATCAAAAATGCGATTGATATTCTTAAATTACACATAAAAGTTCCTCGATTGCAAGTGGTTTCATAAAAATATTTTTTTTGTTATCACCCTAGTGTGGGGCTAAGTAGAAGAGAATTGATAAATTATAAAAAAAAGAACTGCTATTTTTTGTATATAGACTGATTGTTAAAGCGCTCAAATATATATCACCATTTTAAACTCCAACTGCGTGCCTAATAGCCGGTCCGGGTATCGTGCCTGTTTACTAGTATATTATAAGTGTAAATATATAAGTTTCAATATATTATAAGTGTCAATATATTATAAGTGTCAATATATTATAAGTGTCAATATATTATAAGTGGCAATATATTATAAGTGGCAATATATTATAAGTGGCAATATATTATAAGTGGCAATATATTATATGTATCAATTTATTTTATTTATTAACGAAAATGTGAAACCAATTTACTTTTTCTTTCCTTATGAGGACCTATCGGGTAAATTGAATGAACCTATCGCGTATTGAATGAACCTATCGGGTAAATTGAATGAACCTATCGCGTATTGAATGAACCTATCGGGTAAATTGAATGAACCTATCGCGCATTGAATGAACCTATCGGTTAAATTGAATGAACATATCGGGTATTGAATGAACCTATCGGGTAAATTGAATGAACATATCGGGTAAATTGAATGAGCCTATCGGGTAAATTGAATGAACCTATCGGGTAAATTGAATGAATCTATCGGGTGAATTGACTGAGCCTATCGGGTAAATTGAATGAACCTATCGGGTAAATTGAATGAACCTATCGGGTAAATTGAATTAACCTATCGGGTAAATTGAATGAACATATCGGGTAAATTGAATGAATCTATCGGGTAAATTGAATGAATCTATCGGGTAAATTGAATGAACATATCGGGTTAATTGAATGAATCTATCGGGTAAACTGAATGAACATATCGGGTAATTTGAATGAACATATCGGGTAAATTGAATGAGTCTATGGGGTAAATTGAATTAGCCTATCGGGTAACTTGAATTAACCTATCGGGTAAATTGAATGAACATATCGGGTAAATTGAATGAATCTATCGGGTAAATTGAATTAGCCTATCGGGTATATTGAATGAACCTATCGGGTAAATTGAATGAACATATCGGGTAAATTATTAAAAAAAAGGTTTAAAAAACAAAAACTATCAGTGGATTTGAACAGTGGCCGTCAACATCTCACGCTTGAACTTTTACCATTCGACTATCAATTTGGACTCTTAAAAACCTATGTGTTTAAAATTATATTAAAAAATGCCTAATTTTTTATTACTCACACTCAGTCTAAGTATAGGATTTAGTAACATAGTCTTAATACTCACACTCAGTCTAAGTATAGGATTTAGTAACATAGTCTTATTACTCACACTCAGTCTAAGTATAGAATTTAGTAACATAGTCTAACTTCGTAATTTAAAAACAAACTGAATCAATAAATAACCAAATGTGGCTCTCAGAGTCTCTGCGTCTAAAGCAATGATTGTCAAATATGACTCTCAGTCCATGAGTCTGAATCAATAAATAACCAAATGTTGCTCTCATAGTCCATGCGTATCTTTGTTGCAAAGATAAGTGAAAGAAAAATCATAAATAATATAATAATTACAACCTCTTAAAATACCAAAAAACCGTTTTATACAAAGAGAGCTTTGATGCATTGTAGACAATATTCAAATTGATCGGTTTATCTGACCAATATTTCATCGTCCGAACTGTTTTCACAACCCAGGCTCAAAGACGACCCGACTGGCTCGCAGGATATGGCTATTATTCACGTGTTCCCACTTATCAAACATTTTAAAGGGAAGTAATTACCTTTTAAACTATTTAAAAAGATATAAACTAGCTTACCTCCATTAGACTATAGTTTAAATTTTCAATGGCCATATTTAGTCAGCTAGACTCAACATTAGCGGTCGGTTACGGAACACTCGTAGCGGTCTATAGAAAAATGTAGTTTAAAATGACAGGTTGGAATTGACTACAGCAGACAGTTCAGAAATAGAAATGAATTGTGAAGTTATGTGCACTATGAACAAGTTAAAGAACATATCTAGATCGGATGGGAGACCGCAATATGAAGTACAATAGATGTTCAGCACTAGGAACTTAATTAGCTGGAACAAAAAATATAACTATAAATCAATATTTCGATATCAAGAAAAAAAAGCGATTGAATTACAACAGACCAAGATTTTATGATTGAGTGATTAAAATACAACAGACCAAGATTTTATGATTTAGTGGTTGAAATACCAAAGATAGAAATAAACAAACTAAGTCAATAGTTCTCAAACTGTGGATCTCATCCCAATGTTGAATCGCGAGCTCCTTTGAATTGCGTCACTGAAAACATTTTCTAAGTTGATCACGAATCTCGAAAATGTGTGATATAAATACAACTGCTATAAGTGATATAAATAAAATTGCTATAAGTGATATAAATACCACTGCTATAAGTAATATAAATACAATTGCTATAAATGATATAAGCGATATAAATACAACATAACTTTAACTAATTATTGAAACACTACTATTCATCCTTAAGTAAATTAATTTATTGTAATATGCTTCTAACTAGCAGCCAGTATTAGCAAACTAAGTGATTGAGATACACAAGTAACTAGCATAATATGTGGATGTTAAGTCATTGACTTTTTACTATAGGACAAGTAGACTTCTTTGACTGATCTAGACACACCATATAAAGTACTTTAAGGATCTAACCGTACATTATACAGTACTCTGTGGATATAACCATACATTATATGGTACTCTGTGGATATAATCATGGATTATATGGTACTCTGTGGATATAACCATGCATTATATAGTATTCTGTGGATCTGACCACACACTGTTTAGCACTATGTGGATTTGATCACAGAATATTAAGTACTCTTTGGATCAAATCACATAATATTAAGTTTTCTGTGGATCCGACCATTTACCTGTTGATACAAAGTGACCCTGTGTCCAGGGCCTGACTAATGTTATGTACTTTTAAATGTTACAGAGTCACTGTCCAAGAATCAGAGGGTCTGTATCCGACACTGATGACGAAAAAAAAATATTAAACTGTATTCTACACGAAGACAACAAAAATTTCATTTCCTAAAGATGTCAAGCACGATTTCTCCACATCGTTCTAATCATTTGATTTCCTTGTCATTTGTTAAAATATTCAGTGATAAATGTTATTTCTCTGTCCCATGAACGAAAGCAAATCTATGGTTGTCAATATTCAAACGAAAAACAACATCTATAAACAGTTTCCAAAAAACCTAATCTAATATCATTAGATGCAGTGAACTGTGATAAAATCAAGAGCAGACAAATGTGTCTATTCAATAGTCTGTCCACATGTAAGATTAAGAGTTTCTCAACTGAAATTTCTGTATATTTTAGTAAAATAAATAAATAAATAACGTTAAATATTTTTATCAGAGATACGAAAAACTTGGAAAATGAATTGTTATTTGTTACAAAAAACGTTACATCCGTTTAAACCCCCTGTATATAGATGTCTTCACAATGTAAAAATAGGCGCATACATCATTAACAGTTGTAGATGTTAAAATGTACAGACTTCATTTATAGACGTAAATATACAGACTTCATTTACAGACGTAGATATACAGACTTCATTTACAGACGAAGATACACAGACTTCATTTACAGACATAAATATACAGACTTCATTTACAGACTAGATATACAGACTTCATTTACAGACGTAGATATACAGACTTCATTTACAGACGTAGTTATACAGACTTCATTTCCAGATGTAAATGTGTTAATGTACATATCCTACACATCACACTTTTCACAAAAACTCATCAAATGGACTCATGCTGGACAGGCTGATATTGTTCTGCTTAACTGCATAGAAGGAAGTTTTCTTATCTGAAACGACAACATCCTGTCTGCCTATAAATCACTGTATTGGAAATCGATTTGATTTTTAGGATCTTCATTATTCAAAAATGATCAGTAATTGCATTATGAATTTAGATATAAAAATTTAATACTAGTGTAAATTGAATAAGGATTTTAATTTTTATAAAAGCAGAAATAAATATATCAGACGAGGAAAACAACACCAATGCAATCTCTTTATATATAAATGTGAACTTTAGTTAGTATGTCTATCAACGTATAATTTGACAACGATTGCACACGTGTGATTAATATTAACTTTGATAATACAAATCTCTTTATAAAACGTTGTTGTCACAGTCGCTCGAAAGTAACTGATGTGATTTGTATGACACCGATGACGTCAACAATTCTTTGTATTTATTTATGTGCGTAATAAATACAACGGGTGGGGAATATTTCCTTAAATAGATTTATACGCTGAATGAATGTATAACAATACGAATTTTAATAACAATTATAAGAATAAAAAAGACGTATTACATTTTGACATATTATGGTGATTTTTTAAAAATGATATGGATATGGATAAAATGATATGATATGGAATAAAATAGAACATTTTCTATAAAAACATCTACACTTTGACAATAAAATAGAACATTCTCTACAAAAATCTACACTTTGACAATTTATTCTACCGTCAAACCCGGCACAAAAAGGAAAAAAAAAAACACACCTAAATATATCTCTGAAAATCACATCCAGTGAACAAAACATAATTAAAATACAAAGAAAATGTAATCTCGAATTTTTTACATTATTATTTTGAAGTGTGTTCTTTCTTCGGTCTGTTGTGTTGTCTATATTATTACAGTTTACTTGTAGCGTATTCTTAAATTTGCATATCTCTCACAGACAACAAACCATTAATGAGGCCAAATTCTCCGATTCAAATAACTATTATTATATGAACTTCAAAGATAAACAAGCAATTAAGCCTGTTCCATTCTGGACACAGGACGTGTTAGCGCATTTTCATATTATGTATCAGTACGTTTGTTAGCTTTCAGTAAATATTTGTAAATTTTGGAAATGTTTATAAATTCAGTTGTGTAATGCATATATCTCTAAAACAAATATTATAAAGACGATTCTTTATATTTGAAAAAAAAATATTTTCTCTTAAATCTAACTACAAGTGTTTTGTGGTTACTGAAATAGGACTCATAATTGAAAACATTCGAAATTGTAGTCATTTAATCGTCCAAAAACTCCGTCAATTGTTGCATAGCTCTGATACTTTCAATTAAACTCAGAACACAAGCTTACTATTTCATTTGATGAGTTTCTTAATAAATCTTGGTGAAACTACGTGCTGCAGTATTTCGCACCAAATGAATGGGTTATTGAACGTACAAGGTGTAGAATGGGGCCATATCTCTATACTTATAAGACGCATTTGTTGTCTGTCTGTCTGTCTGTCTGTTCCCTTATAACTCAAGATCCAGACAAACAAATAACGTGAAATTTGTTACACATACACATAATTACATGGGGAAGGTTATAGGACAGGTTTCGTTTCATATCGATGGGTAGTTTAATTGTAATTAATTTTTTTTTATTTTAGTATTTTACTATATTAAGGTAATCTCGACGGCGCCATAAATAAAATTCCTCTGTGACGTCATTTCCCTATGATCGAATAGAACTTGCGCGCTGGTGCTGTATTGTGCCTTTGTGATGCTAAGAATTGTTTATGTTTTTTCATGCTCTCTGATGTGTACAGTTTGAGGAAGGTAAAGGAATGAAGAAGGATTTTAGAAGAAGTGTGAAACCATAATAATAAGTATATATATATATATATATATATATATATATATATATATATATATATATATATACATAGAGAGAGAGAGAGGGGGGGAGGGAGAGAGAGATAAAGAGAGAGAGAGAGAGAGAGATAAAGAGAGAGAGAGAGGGGGCAGGGGGAGAGAGAGAGGAAAGGAGGGTAGGAGGGAGGGCGGGAGGGGGGAGAGAGGAGGGAGGGGGTGGACAGGGGGAGAAAAGGAGGGGGAGAGAGGGAGATGGGAGAGGGAGTAGGGGGAGAGGGAGCAGTGGGAGGAGGGAGCAGGGGGAGAGGCAGAGAGAAAGGGAAGGGAGGGAGAGAGGGAGGAGAGAGAGGGAGGGAGAGAGATAAAAAGTGAGGGGGGCAGGAGTGAGAGAGAGGGAATGAGGGAGGGAGGAAGGGGGAGAGAGGGGGGGAGAGAGAGGTGGAAAGGGGGAGGGAGGGAGAAAGGAGGGGGAGAGGGGTTAGGGAGGGAGAGAGAGGGGAGGGAAGGAGAGAGGGAGAGGATGGGAGAAATGGGAGGAAGAGATAAAGAGAAAGAGGGGGCAGGGAGGGAGAGAGAGGGAAGGAGGAGGGAGGAGGATGGACAGGGGGAGAGAGGGAGAGAGGGAGATGGGAGAGGGACGGAGAGAGATTTGAGAGAGGGAGGGAGGTAGAAAGGGAGGGAGGGAATGGGAGAGAGGGGGAGGGAGGGAGGGAGAGAAAGAGGAAGGGAGAGAGGGGGTAGGGAGAAAACAGAAGGTAAACAGAAAACCTTATTTTAAACCCGGGCAAAGCCGGGTACTTGCAACTAGTATATAATATATAAGCCCCTTAGGAGCCCTGAAGCCCGGCCCTCACAGGTCCTATCGCGAAATGAACTTTTGATGTACACATGGCAGGCCAAGACCTACATAATGATATATACATCATGGGTCTAGGACTTATGGTTGCTGAGATATGGGGCGCTCCATTATTAATATAGCTTATATAGTAAAAAAAAAACGGTACTTTATAAGGCCCCTTTTACGGCCCTGAGAGGTCAGATCGCGAAATGGAAAAAAGTCATTTCTGGCAGGCCAAGATCTACAAAATGATATATACATCATGGGTCTAGGACTTATGGTTGTTGAGATCTAGGGTGATGACGAACATACAGACAGACAGACAGACAGGCAAAACGTGGACAAAAAATACATGAAATATAATCAAGTGCAGTAATATTCACATCCAATGCCCTGAATAATAAATCTAAGTATTTATCCGTCCCAAAGGAGTGAGGTAGAAATATTTGATCAAAATACACTCTGTAACTCCGTACACAATATAGATTGATTAAAATAAGCCTCTGTAACATCATACACAATGTAACTTGTAAGTATATTTTCTCTTTAGGTATAATGCCGTACAAGTCCTTAGCCCGGGTGGGGGGGGGGCTGGGGTGCACACCCCCCCTCCCCAAATAATTCTAAAAATCAAATTTTATTATAAAATATACTTCTTTATCATTGTATTCCATTTTTTCTTATATAAAACTTTCCGCAAGCCCCCCCCCCCCCCAAAACAAAATCCTGGCTACGGCCTTATTGCCGTAGAACATGTGTCAGCAAAGTGTAATATGTGTCAGCAAAGTGTAATATGTGTCATGAAAAGTGTAATATGTGTAAAGAAAATGTAATACGTGTCAGGAAAGTGTAATATTTGTCAAGAACATGTATTATGTGTCAGAACGTGTAATATGTGACTCAAACAAAATGTAGGCTGTAATGTTTCTGTACATTAGGTGGTCTGAGTCAGCACCAATACCACGGCTAGCTTTATAACTGGTTTTGTAGTCACGTGACACTATTTTACCGGGTTACGTCAGGTATACTGATTGTTTTTAAATACATTTACACGTTTTGAATGGCGAAATATTGATATTGTCTGTTCTAGTTGCACAAGACAATAATTACATTTATAAACGTTTTATTTTGGGGTCTATATTTTTTTCACAAACCCGATGTAAAGCTGACCTTTAGTTTTAGTCACTTTATCTGTTTCACAGTAATACGTTGAGATAGCTGGTACATTGATGGTACATCAAAACATTTCCCTGGGCACCTACTTCAGAAACCAATTTTAGACTTGTATTAAAACTATTTGTCTGTCTCAGTTTTATAAGAGAATAGAGTACATCCTTGCCCGGATATAGCTGACCTAAACCGCCTCTGTATCTTACACAGACATTAGTGATATTTATGTTTACGTTGTACGCTAGAATTATATTTTCAACTACTTCAAATTACCCCCTGGGGTATGCATACCACACTTTGGAAAACACTGGCTTAGGGGGAAAACTATTCTAGGTATTACCTATTTGACTGTGATTTGTTGTGGACACAAGAGGAAACACTATTCTAGGTATTACCTATTTGACTGTGATTTGTTGTGAACACAGCTAAATATATTTAAAGAGAACATACTTTTTATGCAGTTCTTAGACTAATTAGACAGGATTGTTTTTGCAACTATATTGAAATGTCTTATAGCTCTCTAAAAATTATAGGACATATTATCTTGTGGGTGGAACTCTCTGATATAATGTTGCCTTGGAAGAATTTCCACACTGAGACAGACAGCTCAGCCTAACAGATCATAAGTAGAATTCATTATTAAAATAGTTGCATGATGAAAATAGATATTTGAAAGTTATATTTTATTAAAGATTACATTTCAATTACTTGTTGCAACTTCGTAAAAAAAAATGTACACGTCACCGAATGAAAAAAAAAATGTGTCCACTTCCGACCAGCACAACCGTTAAACAAAACCAACCGGAAATCGCCAGCTTGTTGTCCAGATTTCTATGAGCTGTTGAGCTGAAATAAAATTTCAATTTTCAAAAGGGATTAGGTTGATCCAACTGACGTCTTGTGCAGTTGTAGCCAGAGGTTCGGGTTTGGTGAAAACTGACAGCTTTCAGGTTGAGGGAAAAATATTGATTAAAATATCTGACTAGTACGAAACTATTAGTCAATCGGTTAGTACAATTTCTTCCTCTATTGAGCAAAAGAACATTTCGTGTGTGAGACTTATGATGGACTAAAAACACTTAAGGAAAAGAAACACTAGTATATTATAGTGATAGCAGACGACAAAATACATCCATCCACTCCCACCCACCTATCTATCTATCTATCTATCTATCTATCTATCTATCTATCTATCTATCTATCTATCTATCTATCTATCTATCTATCTATCTATCTATCTATCTATCTATCTATCTATCTATCTATCTATCTATCTATTATCTATCTATCTATTATCTATCTATCTATCCATCCATCCATCCATCCATTCATCTATCTATCTATCTATCTATCTATCTATCTATCTATCTATCTATCTATCTATCTATCTATCTATTATCTATCTATCGGTTCACTTCTCTGCCTGCCTTTCTCTTTATTGGGAATTCTTATGTATAAGCTAACTATTGCTCTGATTATCAAATGCCTGTCATCGTTCTATCTAATGGATTAATTCATGTCTAGTATCATCTATTAATGTCTAGTATCATTTATTATTTCTTCACATAAGATGTTATTTTACCCAGGACACTCGAAATCCTTGGATCAACTCTGGCAATATATGTTTGCCTGTTTTAGTATCTGTCATACTGCGTAGTTATCTCACTAAATGCTCAGACGGCAATATATATGTTTGCCTGTTTTAGTATCTGTCATACTGCGTAGTTATCTCACTAACTGCTCAGACGGCAATATATATGTTTGCCTGTTTTAGTATCTGTCATACTGCGTAGTTATCTCACTAAATGCTCAGACGGCAATATATATGTTTGCCTGTTTTAGTATCTGTCATACTGCGTAGTTATCTCACTAAATGCTCAGACAGCAATATATATGTTTGCCTGTTTTAGTATCTGTCATACTGCGTAGTTATCTCACTAAATGCTCAGACGGCAATACTAACTGCATGTCTGTATTTCCTATTTAACGTAAGAAAAACTCAAAGACATAAGAAAATGTATCAATTAAATAGATAGACTTTCTAGGTCAATCTTTACATTTCAAACTATTCCATTGAAAATAATAGGCAACGACATATAGCTGTCTGCAGTAATAAGATTAAATTGTTTTATTATTTAAACATTATATCTCATTTACTAAAGGAATAAAAAAAAGTTTCAATATCACATTTTTTTGGATTCAATGAGAAATATGTATCCCCTAGAAATCTAGAGTGACCTTGTGAGTCAGTGCACAACGTAACATAGCAAAAGATGTAGAGAGAGACATGTTGTTCAGATTTATGGTCGTGAGGTTTGGCGTGGAATATTTGAACTAGAATTAAAAGGTAAAATTTAGTGACTAATCATTTTTTTTAAAATGAAAGTGTTTCAGAACTAAAACAACAAGTTGACCAAAGAAGTTAACGTCACCCAGCATGTTTAGTTTATGGAACAATTTTTTAAAACTATTTCTCTTTAACGTCATAAAACCTTAAATACTATCCCGTGATCAAACGATTTAGAAAAAGGAAACAGTAAGTATACTATAGCGCATTTTTAGTGCCCATACACCCAGGGCCGCTTTATCAACCCAGAGTGCCACAGTGTCAACAGTGGTATGGGGTGTCAATAGTGGTATGGGGTGTCAACAGTGGTATGGGGTGTAAACAGTGGTATGGGGTGTAAACAGTGGTATGGGGTGTAAACAGTGGTATGGGGTGACAACAGTGGTATGGGGGTAACAACAGTTGTATGGGGTGTCTACAGGGGTATGGGGTGTAAACAGTGGTATGGGGTGTAAACTGTTGTATGAGGGTGACAACAGTGGTATAGGGTGTCAACAGTGGTATAGGGTGTAAAAAGTGTTATGAGGGTAACAACAGTGGTATGGGGTGTAAATTGTTGTATGGGGGTAACAACAGTGGTATGGGGTGTAAAACGTGGTATGAGGGTAACAACAGTGGATTGGGTTCTAAACTGTTGTATGGAGGTAACAACAGTGGTATGGGGTGTCAACAGTGGTATGGGGTGTAAACTGTTGTATGGAGGTAACAACAGTTGTATGGGGTATCAACAGTGTTATGGGGTAACAACAGTGGTATGGGGTGTCATCAGTGGTATGGGGTGTCATCAGTGGTATGGGGTGTCATCAGTGGTATGGGGTGTCAACAGTGGTAAGTGGGTAACAACAGTGGTAAGTGGGTAACAACAGTGGTATGGGGGTAACAACAGTGGTATGGGATGTCAACAGTAGTATGGGGGTAACAACAGTGGTATGGGGTGTAAACAGTGGCATGAGGAGACAAAAGGTGTATGGAGTTTCAACAGTTGTATATGGGGTGTCAACAGTTGTATATGAGGTGTCAACAGTTGTATGGGGGTAACAACAGTGGTATGAGGTGTCAACAGTTGTATATGGGGTGTCAACAGTTGTATGGGGTGTCATCAGTGGTATAGGGTGTAAACAGTGGTATGAGGGTAACAACAGTGGTATAGGGTGTCAACAGTGGTATGGGGTCTATACAGTGGTATGAGAGTAACAATAGTGGTATGGGATGTCAAAAGTAGTATGGGGGTAACAACAGTGGTATGGGGTGTAAACAGTGGTATGGGATAACAACAGTGGTATGAGGTAACAACAGTGATATGGGGTATAAACAGTGGTATGGGGTGACAAAAGGTGTATGGGGTCAACAGTTGTATATGGGGTGACAACAGTGGTATGAGGTAACAACAGTGATATGGGGTATAAAAAGTGGTATGGGATAACAACAGTGGTATGGGTTGTCAACATTGGTAAGGGATAACAACATTGGTATAGGGTGTCAACAGTGGTATGGGGTGTAAAAAGTGGTCTGAGGTTAAGAACAGTGGTATGGGGTGTAAACTGTTGTATGAGGGTAACAACAGTGGTATGGGGTGTAAAAAGTGGTATGAGGTTAACAACAGTGGTATGGGGTGTAAACTGCTGTATGGGGGTAACAACAGTGGTATGGGGTGTCAACAGTTGTATGAGGTAACAACAGTGGTTTAGGGTGTCAACAGTGGTATGGGGTCTAAACAGTGGTATGGGGTGTCAACAGTTGTATATGGGGTGTCAAAAGTGGTATAGGGTGTAAAAAGTGTTATGAGGGTAACAACAGTGGTATGGGGTGTAAATTGTTGTATGGGGGTAACAACAGTGGTATGGGGTGTAAAAAGTGGTATGAGGGTAACAACAGTGGAATGGGGTCTAAACTGTTGTATGGAGGTAACAACAGTGGTATGGGGTGTAAACTGTTGTATGAGGGTAACAACAGTGGTATGGGGTGTCAACAGTGGTATGGGGTCTAAACAGTGGTATGAGGGTAATAACAGTGGTATGGGATGTCAACAGTAGTATGGGGGTAACAACAGTGGTATTGGTTGTAAACAGTGGTATGTGGTGATAACAGTTGTATGGGGTGTCAAAAGTTGTTTGGGGTGTCAAAAGTGGTATGGGGTGTAAACTGTGGTATGAGGGTGACAACAGTGGTATGGGGATAACAACAGTGGTATGGTGGTATGGGATAACTACAGTGGTATTGGGTGTATATTGTTGTATGTTATCAACAGTGGTATTGGGGTAACAACATCGCAATGTTATTATCAACTTCTACAACCTGTAGTCAGTATACATCGCAATGTTATTATCAACCTCTAGTCAGTATACATCGCAATGTTATTATCAAACTCTAGTCAGTATACATCGCAATGTTATTATCAAACTCTAGTCAGTATACATCGCAGGTTATTATCATCCTCCAGTCAGTATACATCGCAATGTTATCATCAACCTCTAGTCAGTATACATCGCAATGATATTATCAACCTCTATTCAGTATACATCGCAATGTTATTATAAACCTCTAGTCAGTATACATCGCAATGTTATTATCAACCTCTAGTCAGTATACATCGCAATGTTATTATCAACCTCTAGTCAGTATACGTCGCAATGTTATTATAATCTTCCAGTCAGTATACGTCGCAATGTTATTATCAACCTCCAGTCAGTATACATCGCAATGTTATTATCAACTTCTACAACCTCTAGTCAGTATACATCGCAATGTTATTATCAACTTCTACAACCTCTAGTCAGTATACGTCGCAATGTTATTATCAACCTCCAGTCAGTATACATCGCAATGTTATTATCAACCTCTAGTCAGTATACATCGCAATATTATTATCAACTTCTACAACCTCTAGTCGGTATACATCGCAATGTTATTATCAACCTCTAGTCAGTATACATCGCAATGTTATTATCAACCTCTAGTCAGTATACATCGCAATGTTATTATCAAACCTCCAGTTAGTATAGTGTCATGTTACAAGAAGACCATTATCTCTGTGTCATGTTACAAGAAGACCATTATCTCTGTGTCATGTTACAAGAAGACCATTATCTCTGTGTCATGTTACAAGAAGACCATTACCTATTTGTTAATGTTACAAGATGACCAGATGCAGTCTTAGATTTCTATAACAAGAACATCATAATAAAATGTTTTGTGTGCTACAAGATCAGAGTTAACTCCTTTATTTTATTTGTATGTCCTTCGCTTGCAGGCAAGTATCAACACTAGTCAAACAAATAATATATTTAAAATATAACTGACCTTTGATTTGACCCCAGTAAATTAGATGACTGATATGGGGATTCATGAAATTAAATAAACAGTTTTTTTGTTATTCATTCGATATTTTTTTCTTTGTCATGTATTTTACCTAAGATATATGAACCAAAGCTCCAGTTAATGCTATGCCTATATCATTTGAACAATCTTGTATCTGTTGTCATTGTACAATATAATATTAGTTGTCATTGAACTACCTAGTATCAGTTGTCATTGTTGGCGTCTGTGTGTTCATCTCTGTGAGTGGGAGGTTAAAATGCTAGAGAGACAGAAAAATTGCAGAATCGATTTCAAAAGTATTGACTGACATGAGAAATAAAATCGGAATAGCTGGATGGGGGGAAGGTGGAGAGGAGGAGGCTGTTCGTTGAAGATAGAAATATAATGACAGGGTGAGAGGCAGAAAGTCACCTGCACTTCTGACAAGTGTTGGGCACAGTCTATGTGGGAAGTGACCTGATAAGTGCTGGGCACAGTCCAGGTGGGAGGTGACCTGATAAGTGCTGGGCACAGTCCAGGTGGGAGGTGACCTGATAAGTGGTGGGCACAGTCTATGTGGGAGGTGACCTGATAAGTGCTGGGCACAGTCCAGGTGGGAGGTGACCTGATAAGTGGTGGGCAGTCTATGTGGGAGGTGACCTGATAAGTGCTGGGCACAGTCTATGTGGGAGGTGACCTGATAAGTGCTGGGCACAGTCTATGTGGGAGGTGACCTGATAAGTGCTGGGCACAGTCTATGTGGGAGGTGACCTGATAAGTGCTGGGCACAGTCTAGGTGGGAGGCGACTGAGTTGTAGTAAGGTAGAGGTGTAAATAAAAACAAACGCTATCCGAAACTCCAAGTATATTTTTCATTAACTTCACAGAATGGTTGCTAGTAATTAAAACTAAATTGCTATCACATACAATGATCTTCTGCTGTATACAGTCTATCTTTTCAATGACCTGCCGTTGCATTATCTTTTCAATGACGTCACAAGGTTCCACTCCTTTCCCCTGGAGTGCACGTGTGACCCGACATTTTATTAGCCATGGTGGGGGGGGGGTAGTCCGAGGTGGAATGAACGTACACTTAATGATGGTATTTTATCCATTACGTCTTTGTTCCATTCTTTATTGTAATTGACGTTTATGGATAAATATTTCTGTGTGTATCAGCCTGATTAAATGATAGCTGCGTCATGTCTGTCCACGGTGGTCAACACAATGGTGCTATCAATCTTCTATAGGTGGGGGATTCTTTTGTATGTGGGGGGTGGGAGGGAGTTGGACAGTTCTCTCGTGGCTTTAGTGAATCAATTATTTCTGGAACAATCGGGAATTTTTGTTGTTGTTTTTTGTTGTTGAAAGAGTCGGGGGGGGGGATTGGTGGCTGTTGAAATAACATATCGCCCATTCTGTCGATTGGTACCGTTCAGACTACCGGCTAGCTTATATAACGTAGAGTCCAGACTATCGGCTAGCGTACTTAACATAAGTTCAAAACTGTTGCCTGTTTGATACTGCATACCGCCAAGTCTATTGGCCTACGCACAAACTTTTGACTGTCAGATACCACGTACCTTCCAGTACTGTGTACCTGATTACAAGACATAAGTCTACAAGTACTGTGTACCTGATTACAAGACATGACTCATCAAGTACTGTGTACCTGATTACAAGCCATAACTCACCAAGAACTGTGTAGCTGATTACAAGACGTAACTCTCCAATTAAGTACTGTGTATCTGATTACAAGACATAACTCTCCAAGTACTGTGTATCTGATTACAAGACATAACTCTCCAAGTACTGTGTACCTGATTAAAAGACATAACTCTCCAAGTACTGTGTATCTGATTAATGAAACACTTATAAGTTATTTCTTCTGTTTTTCTATACTATTACTGTCACACAAAGTGGACTCTTACCTAAAGATAATCTACTAGATGTGTGCCATAAAATCATCAAACATAGTCCTGTGATACACTACCAGTACTGGTCTACTTGAACATATTGCTGTCATATACCATCAGTACTCTTGTCTACTTGTACATATTGCTGTGATATAGCATTAGTACTTTGGTCGACATGTATATATTGCTGTGATATACCATCAGTACAATGGTCTACTTGTATATATTTCTGTGGTATACCATTAGTAACCCAGTCTATGTGTAATATTACTGTGAAATTTCATCAGTAATCTGGTCTAACTTTATATGATACAGCGTGATAAACCATCAGTACTCTCTACATTTATAACACTGGTAAACAGTGAATTCTTTGCCAGTGATATTTGAATCATTTTATACAAAGTCAACTATGCTGATTTAGATTATGTAAGTGCTTTTGCTAGATTGGCTCTATTTTAGAGATAATTAAAATTAATTAAATAATGTATGCACCGAGTTTGGAATTTGTCAAGAATTGCATGAAGTATAATAGTATACTAACAAATAGTAGTGAAACTGTTAATAGTCATGCAGAAATTTGTTCAAAAATATGTTTAATAGTGTTATAGAAGAAAACATTTTCATTTGAAAAACTAATTATGTCTAATTAATTAATATGTTAATTGTCTATGGTAATGCATTAGCAAATCGCTGTTTGCTCGACTTCCTTTTGTATAGGTCGTTGGTGCAATTGCGCTGGAGGCTCCAACAGTAGTCAGCCATCATATATATGTCCCATCTTCCTTATCTCTCCTCCATCACCCTCATATCCTGATGGAACCTCTCGCCTTGTTCCTCACTGAAGTCCCCAAGGTTACCTGGTAATATACCTTGATGCTCATATTTGTTCCACTGTTTCTGAAGTTAGCTAGCATATCTTGCACCAGTTCTTCGCAATTCTCTGCTCTGTTATTACCTAAGAAGTTCCTGACAACTGAAAGAAAACTGTTCCATGAAGAAACTTCAAGGTGATTTCGATCGTTGATGAGTTTCCTAATCTGAGGACCGTCAAAAATCCCAGCTTTCAGATTCTCCATGCTCAATCCGGAGAATGATCTGCAAATATAAATGAAGCAATTGCCAGATTTGTCCAAAGCCTTAACAAATTGTTTCATTAAACCTAATTTGATATGAAGCGGTGGGAGAATGATCTTATTTTTGTCAACCAGTGTCTTGTTGATGATATTTTCTTTACCTACAGTCATGGTTTCCCTTGCAGGCCATGTCACTCTTGTCCAATGATCTTGCCTTGCCCTGCTATCCCAAAGGCACATAAAGCATGCGCATTTTGTTTATCCTGACTGCTACCCAAGCAAGAAGTTTACCATTTTTAGATCAACACAAATTGACAACTGATGCTCATAATAACATTTTCTGCAATACTGTTTTAATATTCTTATACTCTTCTTTAAGTGTTGTTGAGTGAGCAATGGTAAGAGATGCATAACGGTTACCATTGTGTAACAGAACACAATTCAAGCTTCTGATGGAACTGTCTATAAAAAGACGCCAGTTTTCGGAATGGTAGTCTTGTAGCCCCATTTGGAGCAGAAGTCCAGGGATGTCATTACAGTAAACAAGATCTTCCTCTTGACTGTCATGGAAGAAGAAACTCTTCTCTTTTCCGATAAAATGTTTTTTTAAATTCTGGTTGGAGAAAATTTCTTTCATTGAGCCTGGACGTTAAAGCTCAGATGCTTGCTTGGACAGATTTAGGTCTCGAATTAGGTCATTGAATTCTTCTTGGCTGAATGGTTGAGGTGTTGAAGAACTTCCTTCATAATCGCTGCCACTGTTTTCACCTGCCAAAAACTCCAGATCTTGCTCCTCGTCGGAGTCTGATGGTGAAAGCTCTAATAATCTAGTAAACACTGGTATAGGAACTTCACTGCTACGTGGAATTGGTCTCCTTGCAGATTCAAGATCAGAATAATCCCACTTAGATTTCTTGTGGCGATTGAAGCCTTTAACATTCACAATACAAAAATAACAATCACCAAAAATGGTATTTCGGCTCTCGCCATACCATTGGTACACCGAAACTTAGACTTTTCTTCTCACCATTTGTCAACTGCCGTAGGCTCTCCCCACAGTTTTTGCAGACCTTATGGGGAACCCAAGACATGTCTTGGTCTCCCAGCTTCACACCGAAATAAGCCAAATATGCCTGCTGCACAAAGTCAGTTATATTTCTTCTTTGCTTTTCAATCATGTATTGTCCAGAGATGTAACATAATACATTCTGATTATTTTTGCAGCATCTTCGTGGTGAACTCATGATGTCTTTAGAAAGCAGAGATAAAATAGAAAAAAAGCAAGTTATATTTTGGTATAGTTTAATTAAACAACAGACACCAAACTTTTTGCATTTGTTTTACACAAAGGGTACAACCACAATTTCAATGGTGTCCAATATCTCAGAAACTAGAAACAATTCAGCAAAAGCAGTGGCAGTTTTGAAATCAGCACCCATGAATTGCTAAATTCATTCAAACATTCTTGGCAATTCACAAATTTTTTTTTGTTGGGCTGTGTAATTAGCGTAAATGCAATAAAGCTACCTAAAATATTAAGCAGCTACATTTAAAGACTAATATATTCAAATAAAACCTTCGAATTATGAAATGTACAAAGTATCACACAGGTGGATTAGATGGTTTGCGTGCGCCTGGAATACCTAGTTAACTTAAGGCCGCCTATGGTGAACTAAACTTATTTTAAAACGTTGACTCATTACAAATGTTAGGATTAGCTACCAACATATAAATAGAACAACCAATATTTAAATAGAAATAACAACATTTAAATAAAACCATCAACATTTAAATAGAACTAACAACATTTAAGTAAAACCCCCAACATTTAAGTAAAACCCCCAACATTTAAGTAAAACCCCCAACATTTAAGTAAAACCCCCAACATTTTAAGTAAAACCCCCAACATTTAAGTAAAACCATCAACATTTAAGTAAAACCCCCAACATTTAAGTAAAACCCCCAACATTTAAGTAAAACCCCCAACATTTAAGTAAAACCCCCAACATTTAAATAAAACCATCAACATTTAAATAAAACCATCAAAATTTAAATAAAACCCCCAACATTTAAATAAACTCCCAACATTTTACATAGAACCACCAACATTTACATAGAACCATTAACAGTACTTGCACGAGTTCTACATAATGTACTTTTCAAAAGTACACTGCTCGGCCAGAGGAATGTATTATACTGATTAGGGGTACGACTTAAATATAAACCTATATCATATTGACTGGAGCTTTGTATCACAAATAAAGAAAATATATGTAATTTTTGTTTTGCATAAAAAAAAGTTCACCCTCCAATCGACACAAATATTTTTAGACATACACATTTTCAAATATTTCGAGTAAGTCCCTAAACGCACAGCAGAAGCAGTTTTTTTTTAGACTAATGGTTTCTTATTATCTTCACTACTACTGGAACACTGTTTTTCGCTCACAAAATCTTCTTCACCCACATAGTCTTCTGTATCGAAAATTGGTAAGGGCTGGTTCGCAAATGACGTAACGCTTGGGGGGGGGAGGGTCTAGGATTTTGTGACAGGGGAGAGGGGGGGGGTCTGTGAAATTGTGACGTCACAAAAAATAATTATTATCTAAGAGGTAATCCAAAATTTTGTTGAATTTTCTGCCAAAATTACAATTCTTCTCAACTTGAAATTTTGAAAATTGACCGTTATGAAAATTTTGTATCTTAAAAATTTCGATATTTATTACTTTTTTGACTAGGTTTGACTCAAAAACTGTTTTTAATACACTAAAAGTTCATTATTTGATATTATCAAAAGAAAACAAGTAGAGAAATAAAAATGTTATTAAAAAAAATTTACATGACGGTCTTTTACATTTTAAACTTGAATCGCTTCAATATTACTGAGCGACACACCTTTAGTTTTTGGATTCGATTTTTCTCTTTATTTTTATATATTTATTTTAATGTTTCTAATAAAAGTAACACAGAATTAAATTATCTATCGATTAATACCAATCTCGTAACATAGCGACTAGTATTAAAAAAGTTATTTCATGTAAGTAGATTTAATATTGCATAAATAATGTGGAATATAAGAATATGAGAACATATTTGCAATTAGATAAATCAATTAGTTTAAAATTTTATTTGATTTTGATTTTATTCGGAATTTTATATTAAAATTTTTTATCTTTTTTTCACGCTTTCTATATTTGATGTTTATATTCTAGATGGATAAACAAAAGCTGTATTCAGAACTTTATGATAATTGTTTAGCTGCATTTCCACAAAAATCTAAAGAAACAAATAAAAAAGAATGCAACGCATATTGGAATTCAGTGAAAGGTTCAACTGATTGGCATGCAAAATGCCATGAAAAACTTTCAGAACTTAGGGAACTTAAACAGAAGTCAAAGGCAAAAATTACGAGCTTTTTTCAACGTTCATCAGGATCTCAAAAACCAGTGCCTTCGGAAGCGTCAAAATCAACAAAAGAACTTGTTGAAGAACAACCTTGTGCGATCGAGAAATCACGTCAAAGCAGCAATGTTTGCTTTAAGCAAGATGCTTCAACACAAGAGCTGAGTATATTGAATTTGGAATTGGCAACTTTCCTCTTAAAAGAAAAAACGCAGTGGCTACGGTTCGGTCCGACCGAACCTGTATTTTTTTTCGGGTACCAGCCATACTTATTATTGCAAATTTTTTTTCGGGGCTAGGGTTAGGGCTAGGGTTAGGAATAGGGTTAGAATTAGGGTTAGGGATAGGTTTAGGGATAGGGTTAGGGTCCAGCTATAATAGAGATATCTATATATAGCGGCCGAGTCGCTGCACTGAGCTATATAACAACATATAAGTGACTGCACTAACCCTATTCCTAACCCTAACCCTAACACTAGTCCCAAAAACAAAAAATATGCCCGAAAACAAAAAAAATATGCAATAATAAGTATGGCTGGTACCCGAAAAAAAAATACGGGTTCGGTCGGACCGAACCGTAGCCACTGCGAAGAAAAAAACTGGAAACTGACGAAATGAAAGTCAAAATGAAAAAAAAAAACTTGAAGATGACATAAAATTCATCGAAAACAAGCTAAACTTACTTGAAGGAAATCGGAAACGACAGAAAGAATCTCGTGAGAAAAGAAAACTCGCACTTTCGGAAGTTTTAAAAGATCACCCGGAATGCGCTGCAAAATTAAGAATTCAAGAAAAGGCTAGACGTCCTACGAAAATTGAAAGTCAACCAGAACTGCTATCTACATTGAGTAAAATTGCCACACATGTCGCCGCTGCTGATCAAAAAAGACGGTGTGAAACTTTAAGAACAATCAAGACTTTAGATGAGTTGACAGAAGCTCTTAGAAAGGAAGGATTTTCAATTGGACGATCTACGGTATATTATCATTTAATGCCAAGAAACATTCGGACAGTAGATGGAAAAAAGCACGTCACTAAGGTTCCAGTTCGTCTCATAAAGACAGCAAAGGATCAACACAAAAGTCATCCAGATACATCATTCTGTGTGGAAACAATAAACAACATAAAAGAGTTGGCATCATTTCTAGGACCGGCTGAAGTTGCCTTGATTAGTCAAGATGACAAGGCAAAAGTTTCTATAAGACTTACAGTGGCTTCTTTACAATGTCCATTATTCATGTACATCGAATACAAAGTTAAATTGCCAGACCACGACTTTGTTATAGCACCACGCCATAAGTTAACTCCTTCTGTTTATGCTGGTTTAGTCATCAATGAATCAGGATTCGGTACTCTGGTCCAACATATATCTCTATTAGATCAGGAAAGCATTCTCGATCAACAGCTATATCACACGCAAAGTATTTCTCAAGATTGTATCAAATTGATTCATTTAAATCGCTGCTGTTTGATCAAAATTCAATGACAAAGCCGTTTGTGATTATTATGACTGATGGTGGACCTGACGAGAATCCCCGACATCAAAAGACAATTGAAATAGTAATTCATAATTTTGTTCAGTACTCACTCGATTCATTAATAATTGTCACGAATGCACCTGTCACAACCCAATTTGAACAACTCGTGGTCTGGGGGTACATTGCCGAGAGATTCACCCAGGTCCCTGTAGATTGGACATACACATTAACATTTGTATATATATAAATATGACGTATACAATCAATAACTCTATATATAATAAAAATAATAACTTTAATACCACTTTATAACTGACTATACAGAAAAATATAGGATTTATGTGACGATTTCCATCACCCACAATAGTATTACATTCAATAAATAGACTAAATTATAATAGATCAGTTATTACATTATAATTGTCAGGTGGTCTCTCAAGCATGGGCCGTCCGGGTCTGT
Source organism: Bulinus truncatus (assembly GCA_021962125.1). Lineage (NCBI taxonomy): Eukaryota > Metazoa > Mollusca > Gastropoda > Planorbidae > Bulinus > Bulinus truncatus. The sequence goes on from JAGDYQ010000313.1 coordinate 565,863, forward strand.
TCAGTACTCACTCGATTCATTAATAATTGTCACGAATGCACCCAATCGAAGCGCACTTAATCTAGTTGAACGTAGAATGGCACCATTATCAAGTGAATTATCAGGTCTTATTTTGCCTCATGACTCATACTGTTCTTATCTTGATTCATCCGGCAAAACTATCGACGCAGAACTAGAGAAACAAAATTTTAAATATGCTGGAGAAACGTTGGCAGAAGTCTTCTCAAATGTAGTCATTGATGGCTTCGAGACAGTTGGTGAGTTCGTTGACGAATGTGACTCAGAGATTGAATTGGACAGTGTTATCAAGAAAGATCAAAATTGGATAAATAAATCATGTCAGATCAGGTCAATACATGCTTCAAATTTCAAAATGCTTCAACATCACTTGCTGCACAGAACCAAGAGGTCAATAATTGAACATTTTTGATGACCGGTTTTGCTTCTTCCTATGGTACTATCATACAATCCGCTTATGAATACAAATTCATCCACTGCAATCAGCCATAAATTCTCAACATTGTTCCAGTCTTTACATTTAACACAAAAATGATCAATTCTGTCCGAGTGTCAAAGAAATGTTAGATTCTAGAGTCTGTAAAAAATGCCATCTTTGCATCATTAACATTGCTCAACAATCACAAGAAAACTCATGGAAAGGAAAAAAAAGTAAAAATCCCAAAAATTAAGAAAGTCATTCAAAAGAAACAGAATGAAGTGCTAACAGTAACGGAGAAAATCATTGGTTTTGAAACAGTCGAGTGGATTCAAGCAGATATTTTGGCAGAGAACGGTTATGATTTGAATCAAGAATCGGCGTTGGAGAATTCAGGAGAAAAAGAAGTTATTGAAATTTTCTCTATCGATCAGCATCTGAATGCCTTATGGTAAAATGTAACAGAATGATTGTCTCCAAAAAATAACGAAAGAAAAATAAATCAGTAATTTGAGGTATTTTAATTTATTTGAACTTGTGATGTTACATAAGGGGGGGGGGGAAATTTGTGACACTTTGTGACAAGGGGGGGGGGGTCTAAAATGTCGTTTTTTTGCGTTGCGTCATTTGCGGACGAGCCCTAAGACACTTGATTCAACACTTTCTTCAGTAAAGTTCTCTGTGACTGGCACTTTCTCTTTAATTAATTTCATTTTTCTTGGGTGAATCTTTTGTGAATCATCTTCTGAGGTACAATAAATAGCCTACTTTTCCTTTTGTTAAAAATCTGAAGTGCATAGAACTATATGCCTTCTCGGCACAGCCAGTCTCCTTTCTCATCTGTTACATTAAACATCACTGTGAAATCATAGTTTTCAGGTCTTCGATTATGTCTTTCAAACTTCTTAACAACATTGTAAATTTTTCTCTCAACTGTTGATTTTTCTTGATGTCATTTTTTTCCATAACTGTTTTTACTTCACCCGCTATCAGTACGATCCTGTCTTTTCGGCTTTTTACATCAGAAGCAATTGTTTTATATCTGTTCAGGATATGTAGTTTCATTGGAATTTTTTGCATCTGATCAAGTCAGTCAATAGTATAATGCTTTCGCGATTTAATGCCTTTTCGGAACTGCACTAGGTTTGAAGACCAAATTCTCTTGTTCTTCTCGGAACCTGGAGCATTTTTTGAATAACTGCTCTGAGACAATGTGGAAATGACCCAAATACTAATTATGTGTATAATAGTTGCCAACTAAAATGCTGAGGGTGAATGGAACAAAAAAAGAACAAAATTACAGTTAAAATACTAAATGCGAATAAGACATTTACTTGGCGTGTGGACAGTCGAGGGTTGTTATTGATATTTTTTATGTAGATATGATACATATCCATGTGTGGCAGTATGGGGAATAAAAAATAAAAAAATAAAATATTGTTAGCCATATAGCTAATAATGAAGGCTAGTACAGCCATTGAGAATTTACGGCTAGTGGGCCACATCATGCCCGCCGGACATTCAGACCAACATTTTTTTGATGCTAATGAGCAGTCACTTAGACTAAATATTTTTTCCTATAATTTGGCTTACATATTACTTACCCCCAACTCACATTTCTGGGGAGGGGGGTATGCGAAAGTGAATTGAATTTTTTTTTTCACCATTATCCTATGACACATCCTACCTTTTTATTTTTGTAATGCTGGATACGTACCACTAATAAAAACAAAAAATTGCACATTTTGTGTTTACGGTCAAGGTTTCCCCTCACTTCAAAGTGTTAACGATCCCCCCCTCTCTCTCTCTGAAGTATCTCAGTGATGACTGCTGCCGAGACTTAGTCTCTTAGAGCCCTGAGATCAAACTCGCTTTGTCCCTCAACATCTGGGACATTGCCATAAAGGCCAATGGAGCCGAAGGTCCACTCTGTGGTCCGCCCGCGTGGGGCACTGAAAAGCACATGATACACGGTTTCCTCTACTTCTCTGTAGTTTCAGCAAAGGGGGTCGACATTGTTCCACAACCTCCCAAAGTACGTATCTATAGGACAATGCCCAATACGCAGTGTTGTGCAAACTCACCCAAAATTGATTTGATTCAAACTCTCAACTCATGTCTTCAAAAAAGAGTTAAACTCAAACTCAATTCATTTTCTTCCAATGAGTTTAATTCAAACTCAGTGAACAAAATGAATTAAACTCATAAACTCATTTTTTTAAATATAATTTCTAAAATTTAATTTTAATGTCAGTGTGAAAAAAAAAACATATTCATCAAAAAATTTTTGAAAATTAAATCACTTCAATTTATTTAGCTAACAATTCATTGTTTGCTTTCAACAGCAGCAACTTTTCAAAATTATCGTCAGAGTCTGTTTCGGCTAGTTGCAATTTGTCCTCCGACACTAAACAAACGCTTAACAGCTGCATAAGATAGCAAAGTTGTATTGAATTTAACAAATACTTTTTATGCTGCTAAGAATACTTATCCAACATATTTAAATTTCTATCTGCATCATCCAGATAACAGGAAACTTCTGTTTCAACATTATGGACTTTTTCTAAATTCACACCAGTCTCTTCATAGCCATAATTATCATCTATTTCATAGGCAACACTTGAAGTGGATTGTGTCTCCAATCCTGATCCAACTGATTGAATAAACACAGTTATTATCAAGTCTCTATCTCTTGGTGGAACCCAACATAGTTTATAACCACTGCCAAAATTTTAATTTTCATTTGAGGCATACTTAACTCTAGAAAGTCACCAAATCTTTTTTGAACTCCATTGAGAATGGCTGAAACCAATGGTTGAAAATAAACAAGATTATTTTTTTCAATTTGACAAAAGCGAATGACGAAGCTGTATAGTCCTGGGAATCAACATATCGTAATAGCAATCATTCTGACCTTTCAGTGAATCAAGTATAGAAGCCAAAGGTTGAAAAACACATTTAAATTCATTAAAAAAAATCAATGTCGGTTGATTGGAATTTAGGCAACTCCATGGACAAACAAATGTCATTTAATTTTCCTTTCAATTCTAGCAAACGATAAATTGCATCTTAAGTAGAATTCCACCTTGTTGGACATGGAAATAACATTCCTTTTCCAACATCAGGACAAATAGCTTTGACTGCATCAGAGGCCTTGGAACTTCTGTGCACACAGTTCCAGAACACCTGACATTTCCCCATCACTGAAATGTATAGCCTGCTATACATGGCGGATGACTTTGCACGATCTGCATCAGCTGTTGTAATCAAATTAAAAGCATGTGAACAGCATCTCTGTTGTTTAGGTAGAACTTCTAAATTTTCACCGAATTATGAACATCGTTCAGATCGCTTTTTGTGAGAGAGTCAATATCTATAAATTGAATTTCATCCTCTTCATTTTCATTATGACATATTTCAAAAGTATTCCGAAAGTTGCTAGCTCTATCCGTAACAATGTGTGTTAGTTTGGACATTTCAATTCCAAAGTGTGAATGAACATCACTAATTGCATCACATTTTTTTTTCTTAGAATAATTTTTAAGAGGTTGATAATGAGTTGAGTTATCGACCCAATTTAAACTCAAATTCGCAGAAATAAAAGTTTAATTAAAACTCATAAATCATTAAAGTTGAAATGAGTTAACTCAAACTCACAACTCACTCCCCTTGAGTTAATTCATGAGTTTAACTCATTTGAGTTAACGCATGAACAAAACTGCCAGTACGGAACTGGGAAATTAGTCCATGCTCAACCCTCCTGAGACCCCACCACGAGTCAGTTTAGGACGGCCGATCCATCTGTCTGCGGACACCCCATCTGCCCGTCACCCCATTGTCCCAACTCGAGAGTCACCGAGTTTGCCCAAAAAGCCTGATCTTGGCTTACGCTGCCCCAAGTGATTTCTTATCAGCCTCCACGAGCTGCACTTGGGCATGATCGACATTGCAAGGTAGTCGGCCCAGTCATCACGGGCACGTCCATATTCCCGGGAATCCAGTGTAGATTCACTAATACACAATGCCGGGACATAAGATCTTCGATTGCCTCTAACATGGCTTCCAACCGCTCGGGCCATTCTCCCTTCCCTGTTATGGCTTTGAGAACAGAGAACGCATCAGTCAAGATAACAATGCTCGTAGCAGGCAAAGTACCGTCTTGAAGACGCCCCAAATACTGCCTGTACTATGGCTGCCATCTCTGCCTCGTACGCACATAGTGAACCATATGCCTGCGTAATATTCGACAATTCGGGTTTGTGGGAAACTAATGTCAACCCAAAAATTGGAGCTTGTTCGGCCGTCCTTACTGGTTACAGAAGCATCAGTATAGGCCAATATAGCGTCCCTCGGATAGGATCTGATCGTCTCCGAAGCCAACTTGTGTAATGTTTGAGTATCCTGAGCTTTCCCAACATTGGTGTCAACAAGGGTTGTGCGAACCTCAGGCATGCAGGTACATACACTTACACATACATACACTCACATATACACACACTCACAATACACACACATACACTCTCACATACACACACATACACTCAAACATACAATCACACATACACTCACACATACACTCACACACACATACACTCACACATACACTCATACAAACACTCACACATACAATCACACATACAAACACACATACACACATATACACACACTCACACACACACTCACACATACACACTCTCACACATACACTCACACATACACACACTCACACACACATACACACATACACTCACACATACATTCACACATACACTCACACATACACTCACTTATACACTCACACATACACTCATACACACACTCACACATACACACACAATCACACATACACTCACACATACACACTCCCACACATACACTCACACATACACACACTCACACATACACACACATACACAAACATACACTCACACATACACTCACACATACACACACAATCACACATACACTCACTCACACATAAACATACACTCAGACATACACACATACACTCACACATACACCCACATATACATTCACACATACACACACTCACACATACACACGTTCACATACACTCACACATACACACACTCACAAATACATTCACACATACACACATTCACACATACACTCACACATACACTCACACACTCACACATACATTCACTCACACATACACTTGGGTGCATCACCACATTAGAGGAAAAAATTGATTGTTTGTTTTTGAGCTGTCTATGTTTCTAATTTGTTCTAATATCATTAATAATAACTTGTGTAAAATATTTTTCAAATCAGAGTTGATTTAGAGGTCCCCCTCCCCACCCCCCCGCCCAAGAAGTTTATTCTAGCCTATATAAAAATTACATTAAAGTATTAAATTATTTTTACTGTTGCATTTAATTCAGTTTCACTTTGTTGCACGTTTGTAAGGTTTACGCACATTTTAGATGTTTTTGCGGTCCATTTCTACCACTTGAAGAATGTTTTGAAAATGTTCATCCGTTCGCGCTGCTTCAACAAAGTCAGATGCCAGTTTCACTCCTCTCTCGGCACAATCGTTAACAGCAGCAACATTTTCTGCACTGGCAATGTAAGAAGCTGTTTGGCACCAATCATCAACAGGCAGTTGGAGGAATCCTGTGTCCAGTTGAAGTCTGTATATAGTAAACCACGAGTCAACTCCAGCCAGATCACACAACCGAGTTTTAGAATCAATTGATTGGAATCGTGGTTTTCCCCAACCATTTCCAAATCGATTCTGTGGAGTTTGGAGGGCAACCACTGGTCGAAGCCTTAGCAGAGCATCTGATAGAGCTCGCTTTTCCAACACAGGTACTTCATTGCTGAACAGAGCAAGTGGGATCATTTCAGCAGTGAGGTACCACAGATGCCTATTCAAGGCACGGATTGCTGACTTGGATATGTCTCTGTTGACATCTTTGTAATCCAAAAGTCGCTTGTAGAGCTGTAGATTATTCCATGGTGCATCCACACTCTTTTTGCAAGTGAGCCACCACACGACATAAACATGTGTTACAAATGTAGCAAATGCACGAATCTTTGGCACTTGATCACGTGTGGTAATAGTACCTGGAGGAAATAATTGAATTTGTTTCTCACACAGTACAATCTTGAGGCAATATATCAGCTTTGCCATTCATCGTGCTTTGTGCAGGGCACCTGGTCTTTTAAAGTTAACCTCCTTATTTGTAGCATTCAGGTAAACAAGGGACAGCTTAAGGAATTCGTGGTAGTCGTCTCGCAAGAATTCGGTTTGTTTAATAGAGTTGGCATGTGCAATTACCGCATCTCTCATTATCGTCAGTCGCTCTTGAGCCTTCAGATCATGATCAGCTAACGTAAACGAACTACAAACGTGAGACCAATCATGTGCCACCAACTCCCAATTACTTCGCGGAAACTTCTATTTTCATGTCTGCAAACACATGCGAGGAGATAACTTCACCAATGTGATGGCGACAACCTGACCACAGAAGAGCACGTTGCACCATATTTTGTATGGCAATGCAGGCAGCAGTCTGATGATTAGTGTTTGATCTTGTTGTGTCGAATGTCATATTAACGATACAATCATTACAATGCCACTCTGTCATTAGCTTCATGGTTAATTCTGCAATTATTTCACCAACGGGTTTCTTTGTTGCCTTGGCATAATTTGGCACTCCTAGAAGTTTCAATTGCTTTGCATCACCGACAACAACTGTTATGCGTTCTTCAGTGACACGATGATTCTTTAGAGAAGGTGTCAGTTTGCCATCCCAGGGGAGAGTGCAGAGTTTGGGTGGTTCCCAGGAGTCGTGGATCTATGTAGATATCTCACTTACAACTTTGCGACGTGAACGATCTGCAGTGGCATAGGAAGAAGCCACCATTGATACATCACCCCCAGACTCGCTAATAAGGCCCTGTGTGAAAGCTGCCTGCTGTGTTGGTGTAATCTTTAATCTTGTCGCTAGGGACACAGGATTTGGTCGGCTTAAAACATCTGGAGGTACAAATACCAAAAGCTCCTGTTGGCTTTCTTCGCTTTTGCAATGGCATTATATCATCCAAACAGTTATCAACAAACTCCATATTATCTTCAGATTTAGAAGTAGAATCATCGGGTTCGTCACTGCTACCCTTGCAGGAAGGCACTGATATCGTTGAACATGCTGCATTTTCTTCTCTTGCGCGTTTCTGACGTTCCAATGTTGCGACATCTCGTGAATGGCGTCGAGCGACTTTTTTTGCAAGTGTTTTGTCAAATGATCCAAAGCTGGAAGACCTGTCTCCTTTCATAGACCTCAAAAATGCAAGATCTTCTGCATTCTTGATAATAGTCTCGACATTTAGTGGCCACAGTTGAAAAGTTGTTGCCAACATAGATTTCATTTGTTCCAGTTTACGTTTGGTGGCTGGTGTGTTTCGGCGACTTTTATCAATTGAACGAAGTTTATTGTATTCATCAAGAAGCTGAACAATCTTCTCACAATCTCTCCTCTCTGTCACCATTGGAATGTTTGCTTTTTCGTAGAAAGCAGTAACTTGATTCAGCACAATTTTGGCAGTTGTAAATCGAGACGGTGCACCAAGAGAACCTGGACGCTCACTGTGTGCTGGTACATTGCAGTGATACATCATGCACCTCAAAACTTGTAAACAAGACAAGTTGGTTGTCGAAGAATTCCAGTAATTATAGCATCATCAGCACAGATTGCAGGGCCAATGCCAAACAATTCAGTTTTCAGAAGAGTTTGTGGTTTCTTTGTTCGCGAGGCAGGAGACGCAGTAATAACTGGATATGCAACTGTTGAAGTGATGTCAGGGTCAGCCAGCATTTCCTTAGAAGGTGTAAACATTTTATTGTTGTTTTTCATATCATTTCCATGTTCTGAGTTTATAGGTCGTGTGTATCAGAAATTAAAATAATATAAATAAAGAAATTAAAATGCTTGCCTTGGTCATCAATATGCGGTAAGGAAAAGTGTTGTTTTTGCTAATGAAATGTGAATTTTAAATTTTATTTCTAGCACAACTGCTTATCAAAATCAATCAAAGCTACCAAACATTATAAAACCTAAGACTATAAAACAATTTATATAGCGCTTCACTTTTTGTATGTAAGTCTGTAAGACTTTACAAGAAGGATGGTTTTATCTAGTTTTCGCTTAATTATGCAAACTTTGTTGAAGTCCGGGGGGACCTCTAAATATTGTCAAATATTTTTTACTTTTTTACACAATGCTTATTTTGATCAATGGAACAAATTTAAATAGCAGACAGATCAATTATTAAATTTTTTTTTGGTGATGCACCTTAACATACACTCACACATACACTCACACACACACTCACACATACATACACTCACACATACACTCACACACACACACTTACACATACATACACTCACACATACACACTCTCACACATATACACAAACATACACACACTCACACATACACTCATACATACACACTCACACATACACTCACACATACACACACTCACAAATACACTCACACATACACACACTCACATTTACACTGACACATACACTCACACATACACTCACACACACATTCACACATACATACACTCACACATAAACACTCTCACACATACACTCACACATACATACACTCACACATACACTCACACACACACACACTTACACATACATACACTCACACATACACACTCTCACACATATACACAAACATACACACACTCACACATACACTCACACATACACACTCACACATACAGTCACACATACACACACTCACAAATACACTCACACATACACACACTCACATTTACACTGACACATACACTCACACATACACTCACACACACACATTCACACATACATACACTCACACATAAACACTCTCACACATACACTCACACATACACACTCACACATACACACTCTCACACATACACTCACTCACACATACACTCACACATACACTTACTCACACATACACTCACACATACACTCTCACATACACTCACACATACACGCACCATCACACATATACACAGTCACACACACTCACACTTTTACATCTAGCTCTTATGTGAGTTATCATTTACAGTTTTATTACCCCATGTCCTTGTGTTATTTGATCTCTCTCAAACACTAAGATAACTCACAGACACTCACCTAACCTGTTCATTTCTCATTCATTATTTACAATCAACTCGTAATCCACCTCTGCCCCTGTGAGCTATAAATACAGACCATTCACATTTAATTTACTCCCACAACCGCTTCAATGTGTGAAAATGCTTGCTGTAAATAATCATAGCGGGAGTCAATCAGTAAGGTAACTTAAAATAGTAGATGGCGTGGAATGACGTATTAAGACATATACATGTAGACTATAGACCCAGGAAAGGGAAACTAGGACTAAGTGGACAGTGCAGTCGAGAGTTATAATAGTTATAGATTCGTGTACTGGTTTATAAGTTATAGCAGCTACTTGTGATTTATTGCCACATCTCTCATAGAATATTGATCTTAGTATTTATCGTGTGTGATAAAGTTTAGAATTATACATGTGTTTTATTGATTCATCTTCTCAAGTGTTTATATTGGATTATCATATTCTCATCTGTATATATCATGCATTAAAAAGTTCAGTTAATTCTTTTACAATACAAGGAGTTGTGTCGTCTGATTTAATTAGAGCACAAGTGGGATACGACACATACATTCATAGGTTGAAACATGCATATTATTTTAAACAATCAAACATACATTCATAGGTTGAAACATGCATATTATTTTAAACAGTCAACATACATTCATAGGTTGAAACATGTATTATATATTTTAAACAGTTAAACATACATTCATAGGGTGAAACATGCATATTATTTTAAACAGTCATACATTCATAGGTTGAAACATGTATTATATTTTAAACAGTCAAACATACATTCATAGGTTGAAATATGTATTATATTTTAAACAGTCAAACATACATTCATAGGTTGAAATATGTATTTTATAATAAAAAAAATTATAGAATTTAAACACGAAAAAAATAAATAAATGGGACTAATTCGACGTATTTAATGGGCCCAGAGTATGGAACGTCAAGCCCAACCTCATACCATTTTGTTATCTCCCTTTTTGTGTAACTGCCCGATATTTTATTTTGCGCCCGGGGCCCAAGCCAACCCCAGTCTGGCTCGAATAATATAATAGTAAATAGTGTTTGTATACAGTTCCTGATATGGTAGTGCTGCCCCGGACAAACTGGACAACTTGAGAACCATCTGGTGTACATTAACTAACGGTGTTAAGTGTGTTTCAAGATCAGCTGGTATTTTTTTATCTCTTTTTTTCCTTGTTCCTGTTTTTTTTTCTTTAGACTCTCATCATTTTGATTGTCGGCACAGCAGGTTGACTTGATGGACAAGTGTCCTACTTGACGTCTGAAATGTGGAGTGGTCGGGAGCAGGATGGGTGGGGTACATACAGAATTCCAATAGAAAAAAAAATAGCTGAAGGATGACGTCACGAAACGGGGATGGAACGCCACCGTTATTTTAAATAGTACATGCTTTCAGGCTATATTTAGTAATAATCGTTATCTGACCCGCATACCGAGGTTACCCCATACAGAGTTTTTACTGGTTTCAAATAGGATGTGGTCAGTATGGAATCTCCGCTACTGGAGATAGGAAGGTATATTCAGCACCTCTCCGTTTCCTTTGTACTAGGTTAAATTTCTGAATGAAATGTAGACTAAATGCCAGAACAGGGTTGTAGACCGAATGTTAGAACTGGAATGTAGAACACATGTTAGAACTAGGTTGTGGACTAAATATTAGAACTGGGTTGTAGTACCAAATGTTAGAACTGGGTTGTAGTACCAAATGTTAGAACTGGGTTGTAGTGCCAAATGTTAGAACTGGGTTGTAGTGCCAAATGTTAGAACTGGGTTGTAGTACCACATGTTAGAACTGGGTTGTAGTAACAAATGTTAGAACTGGGTTGTAGTACCAAATGTTAGAACTGGGTTGTAGACCAAATGTTAGAACGGGGTTGTAGACCAAATGTTAGAACTGGGTTGTAGTACCAAATGTTAGAACTGGGTTGTAGTACCAAATGTTAGAACTGGGTTGTAGTACCAAATATTAGAACTGGGTTGTAGTACCAAATGTTAAAACTGGGTTTGTCAGACGGAAAAAAAAATTCCTTCCATGAGTCAGCAAAATAAAAAGTCTTCAGACAAACTCATAAAAAAAAGGCAAATAATGGATGTTAAAATGTATACATGAGTCTGTATAAACATGAGTCTGTATAAACATGAGTCTGTATAAACATGAGTCTGTATAAACATGAGTAAGCCTTGCGTGTGACTCACACCTAGGAAGTATTAAAAAATATGATCGAGTTTTCGTTTTTCAAAATATAAAATAATAAATAATGACCAATCGGGGACATTTAAATAATAAAAGAAATAGCGATCCATTATTTGAGATTCTATTTCTACGTCATCAAATGAAAATAAATTAGCATTTTATGAATCTTAACAGTCGTCCATTTACGACGTCAACAAGTGGAAAGAAAGGGAATGACAAAAAAGTTGAATGTAAATTGACATCAATAATATTAAATAGTTTAGTATTTCAAGTCTGTGTGCCTAGTGTATACAGAGTACAGAAAAATTGTATCAAATCTTCTGACAAATATGAAATAGTCAAAGTTATCAGAACTATTGAAAAACTCAAAATATATCTGTACAGACAAAAGCTGTGTACAAACAGGTCTGCCTATTTACACATACATTTTTCAAGTGTCGTATCAGGGTACGAGATGACAGTTGCTATAGTAATGGCTTGATTATGAGGTAAGCGGGATTTTCAATTTAATTATCTGTTACGGATATTGGAAGTATACCCGGATTTGTTATAAAACATTGGAAAAAAAAATATTATGTTTCAATGACGTCATAGGAAGTTGTACTTTGAACGAAATATTCCAGGACATCCTTTTTGAAATAACATCTGTATCAAGTAGGACTTATTATAAGGACATCTAGGGTTAGAGTACGGTAGGGTGTGATCAATTCAAAATCCATAAAACTGGTATCAAAAAATTGAGGGGCAAACCAAACAGATTTGCTCATGACATTAAAGGTGGTCATTAAGTTAACAACGTAAGAGACACTTGGTTGCTTTACACGGAGTCATTCACACATCCAGGAAGCGGAACTCATGGCGTATAAATAAGGTGGTGGGGAGGTAGGTGGTGATATTTTGGATGCACATTGACATGGTACCTGAGATAGGAATTTAATCCGTAATAAAATGTTTTGATTTTCACAACTTTCAGGTCTCAAACCAAATACACCTGAAATATCAATTATTTTAATAAATGAATTCACATAAGAAAACGATAGTTCAATTTTTAATTAGGTACAGCAATCATTCTTTCACTCATAGAAAGCGGCATTTACCATGTTTATATTACACCCATCACACTGATATTTACCATGTTTATATTACACCCATCACTCTGACATTTACTATGTTTATATTACACCCATCACACTGACATTTACTATGTTTATATTACACCCATCACACTGACATTTACCATGTTTATATTACACCCATCACTCTGACATTTACCATGTTTATATTACACCCATCACTCTGACATTTACCATGTTTATATTACACCCATCACTCTGACATTTACCATGTTTATATTACACCCATCACACTGACATTTACCATGTTTATATTACACCCATCACACTGACATTTACCATGTTTATATTACACCCATCACACTGACATTTACCATGTTTATATTACACCATTACTTTGACATCAGGGAGGGCGTGCATGCAAATCTAAATCGTTAAAGTTTCGAATTGTTGTTCAACGATGCGATGATGTGCACAAAGATGAGTAGCCTACCTATTTTTATAAGTGGTAAGAGGGTGTATTAAATAGAATGGGATAAATTGCAAAGGGTCTTTGGGACTCTAATCTATTTACTTTTACCCATAATGATAAATAATTTTGTAGCTTATAGCCTTTTAAACGACTAAAAAATCTTTTTCCTTCATGTACATATTGTTTGATGATGGCAGCTAGTTTGAAAATCTTGCAATTCCAAAATAGATTAAACAACATATTTATTTTCCATTTTGGTGGAAAAATTATTTTAATAACTCCGACTTTATGTGGAGTATAAGTTGAAAGACTTCAAGTCTTCATGGCTAGGCGGAAAATTCAAAGTCTCACTTTTTCTTAAAACATTGTTCTGTGAAGAATTATAGCTCGGTAGACATAGTCGTCCGTATGAAGCAGCGCATACAAACACACAAACAAACATATGAACACACGCTCAGACACACAAACACACACATTTACACACGCTCAGTCACACACAAACACACACATTAAAACGCGCTCTGACTAACACAAACATTAACACACGCTCAGACATACACAAACACATACACTCACAAACACACGCTCAGACACACACAAACACACGCTCAGACACACACAAAAACACACACAAACACACACACAAACACACGCTCAGACACACACAAACACACAAATTAAAACACACTGACTAACACAAACAAACACATTAACACACGCTCCGACACAAGCACATTAACGTATGCTCAGACACACTCAAACACACAATTAACACACGCGTAGACACCCATAAACAAACACATTAACACACACTAAGATAAAAATAGACACACGCATTAACACACGCTCAGATACCCACAAAACATTAACACACACTCCGACACACATACACAATAAACACACGCTCTGACTAAAACAAACACAAAATTAACACACGCTCAGACACATAAACACAAACTCAGACAAACAAACACACACATTAAGACTTGTTCTGACACACACATTCACATATTAGCATATGTCCGAAACACACAAACACACAATAAACACACGCTCAGACACACACAAACACATTAACACACATTCAGAGACACACAAATAAACGCATTATCATACGTTCAAACACACACACACACATAAAAACACACGCTCTCACACACAAACATACATTATTAAAACACGCTCAGACACACAAATACACATATTAACACGCGTTATAACACACAAACACACACATTAACACACACACACACATAAAAACACACGCTCATATACACACATACATAAGTAACCCACGCTTTGAAACACGAAAACACACATTAACACATGCTCGTGCACAAACTCACACATTAGCACACGGTCAGACACACACAAACATATAAGAACAAACGCTCACACACACAGACATACATAATTAACACACGCTCAGACACACAAACACACACATTAACACATGCTCAGACACACTAACAAAAAACACATTCACGTCATTGACTGAACAAAAAGACCAGTTCATTTAGTTATTGAATACTTTATCTACTCATTTCCATAGCAATCTATTGCACCTGCCATTTGGTCGCCTCCTATCAGGAGTAAATAAGTCTCAAGACGGTCACCAGTCAACATACTTACAATTATTGACATGACCTTCTGACTCCGTAATATTCAATATATCTCAATGTTGAGACGTTAACTATTATATGGGGTAGAGATATCGGTCTATTCCCCTGGAGTACAATAACCAGTTTCCAATTATTCAAATTCTATAAATAGGAGAATCATGACATTTAAATAATATGGATCATTCTAAGAGTACACAGCTAAAAAAAATGTTTAAATATTAATAAACATCTGTTATGGGTGTGCATTCAACGGTTATATTTGAACATTTTTTTTAGTTAAATACATTATAAGTTTGTAAGTTGTGTGCCATTTTGAAATAATTGTAATTAATATCGACTTTCGAGATAGTACTTTTGTAACTATAACTGTATAAAGTGACGTCAATGTAGGATGGATCAAATTAGATCAATGTGTCAGGGTTGGGTCAACTTACGATAACTGTTTAGAGTGACGCCACTGTGTGAGGGATCAGTCAAGCTGCACTAGCTGTATACAGTGACGCCAGTGACGCCACTGTGTGAGGGATGAGTCAAGTTGCACTAGCTGTATACAGTGACACCAATGTCTGAGGGATGAGTCAAGCTGCACTAGCTATATACAGTGACACCACTGTGTGAGGGATGAGTCAAGCTGCACTAGCTGTATACAGTCACACCACTGTGTGAGGGATGAGTCAAGCTGCACTAGCTGTATACAGTGACACCACTGTGTGAGGGATGAGTCAAGCTGCACTAGCTGTATACAGTCACACCACTGTGTGAGGGATGAGTCAAGCTGCACTAGCTGTATACAGTGACACCACTGTGTGAGGGATGAGTCAAGCTGCACTAGCTGTATACAGTGACGCCACTGTGTGAGGGATGAGTCAAGCTGCACTAGCTGTATACAGTGACACACCTGTGTGAGGGATGAGTCAAGCTGCACTAGCTGTATACAGTGACACCACTGTGTGAGGGATGAGTCAAGCTGCACTAGCTGTATACAGTGACGCCACTGTGTGAGGGATGAGTCAAGCTGCACTAGCTGTATACAGTGACGCCACTGTGTGAGGGATGAGTCAAGCTGCACTAGCTGTATACAGTGACGCCACTGTGTGAGGGATGAGTCAAGCTGCACTAGCTGTATACAGTGACACCACCGTGTGAGAGTTGAGTCAAGCTGCACTAGCTGTATACAGTGACGCCAGTGACACCACTGTGTGAGAGTTGAGTCAAGCTGCACTAGCTGTATACAGTGACACCACTGTGTGAGGGATGAGTCAAGCTGCACTAGCTATATACAGTGACACCACTGTGTGAGGGATGAGTCAAGCTGCACTAGCTGTATACAGTGACACCACTGTGTGAGGGATTAGTCAAGCTGCACTAGCTGCATACAGTGACGCCACTGTGTGAGGGATGAGTCAAGCTGCACTAGCTGTATACAGTGACACCACTGTGTGAGGGATGAGTCAAGCTGCACTAGCTGTATACAGTGACACCACTGTGTGAGGGATGAGTCAAGCTGCACTAGCTGTATACAGTGACACCACCGTGTGAGTGTTGAGTCAAGCTGCACTAGCTGTATACAGTGACGCCAGTGACACCACTGTGTGAGAGTTGAGTCAAGCTGCACTAGCTGTATACAGTGACACCACTGTGTGAGGGATGAGTCAAGCTGCACTAGCTGTATACAGTGACACCACTGTGTGAGGGATGAGTCAAGCTGCACTAGCTGTATACAGTGACACCACTGTGTGAGGGATGAGTCAAGCTGCACTAGCTGTATACAGTGACGCCACTTCGTGAGGGATGAGTCAAGCTGCACTAGCTGTATACAGTGACACCACTGTGTGAGGGATGAGTCAAGCTGCACTAGCTGTATACAGTGACGCCACTTCGTGAGGGATGAGTCAAGCTGCACTAGCTGTATACAGTGACACCACTGTGTGAGGGATGAGTCAAGCTGCAATAGCTGTATACAGTGACACCACTGTGTGAGGGATGAGTCAAGCTGCACTAGCTGTATACAGTGACACCACTGTGTGAGGGATGAGTCAAGCTGCACTAGCTGTATACAGTGACACCACTGTGTGAGAGTTGAGTCAAGTTGCACTAGCTGTATACAGTGACACCTCTGTGTGAGAGTTGAGTCAAGCTGCACTAGCTGTATACAGTGACGCCAGTGACGCCAATGTGTGAGGGTTGAGTCAAGCTGCACTAGCTGTATACATTGACACCACTGTGTGAGAGTTGAGTCAAGCTGCACTAGCTGTATACAGTGACGCCAGTGACACCACTGTGTGAGAGTTGAGTCAAGCTGCACTAGCTGTATACTGTGACGCCAGTGACGCCACTGTGTGAGAGTTGAGTCAAGTTGCACTAGCTGTATACAGTGACACCACTGTGTGAGGGATGAGTCAAGCTGCACTAGCTTTATACAGTGACGCCACTGTGTGAGGGATTAGTCAAGTTGCACTAGCTGTATACAGTGACACCTCTGTGTGAGAGTTGAGTCAAGCTGCACTAGCTGTATACAGTGACGCCACTGTGTGAGAGTTGAGTCAAGTTGCACTAGCTGTATACAGTGACACCTCTGTGTGAGGGTTGAGTCAAGCTGCACTAGCTGTATACAGTGACGCCAGTGACGCCAATGTTTGAGGGTGGAGTCAAGCTGCACTAGCTGTATACAGTGACACCACTGTGTGAGAGTTGAGTCAAGCTGCACTAGCTGTATACAGTGACGCCAGTGACACCACTGTGTGAGAGTTGAGTCAAGCTGCACTAGCTGTATACAGTGACACCACTGTGTGAGGGATGAGTCAAGTTGCACTAGCTGTATACAGTGACACCACTGTGTGAGGGATGAGTCAAGCTGCACTAGCTGTTTACAGTGACACCACTGTGTGAGGGATGAGTCAAGCTGCACTAGCTGTATACAGTGACACCACTGTGTGAGGGATGAGTCAAGCTGCACTAGCTGTATACAGTGACACCACTGTGTGAGGGATGAGTCAAGCTGCACTAGCTGTATACAGTGACGCCAGTGACACCACTGTGTGAGAGTTGAGTCAAGCTGCACTAGCTGTATACAGTGACGCCAGTGACGCCACTGTGTGAGAGTTGAGTCAAGTTGCACTAGCTGTATACAGTGACACCACTGTGTGAGGGATGAGTCAAGCTGCACTAGCTGTATACAGTGACACCACTGTGTGAGGGATGAGTCAAGCTGCACTAGCTGTATACAGTGACGCCAGTGACACCACTGTGTGAGAGTTGAGTCAAGCTGCACTAGCTGTATACAGTGACGCCAATGACGCCACTGTGTGAGAGTTGAGTCAAGTTGCACTAGCTGTATACAGTGACACCACTGTGTGAGGGATGAGTCAAGCTGCACTAGCTGTATACAGTGACACCTCTGTGTGAGAGTTGAGTCAAGTTGCACTAGCTGTATACAGTGACGCCACTGGTGAGGTTAGGGTTTAAGTTCCAATAATTTTTAGAGTGAAACAATTTCTACCAATTACAAAATATTGGTTTTATATTCTTCTGTCTTCAGTTCTATTTTATCTAAGGATATCAGCACATTGATTTACTAAAAGAAAAACCGTTCTATCAACGTTTGAGGATACCTTAATGATATAATCAATTTGTTAAGATTGAATTATTAAGATTGAATTATTTTAAAATTGCGCGAAATAAGAATTAAAATAGGTGCAAACTGGTAGTTAAAAGTTAGGCAATCCATCACAGAGTACAGACACCTATTTCTTTACAAAAAAACACTATATATATATATATATATATATATATATATATATATATATATATATATATATGCATATATTATATTAAAAGGAAAAATCCTACTAATAATGTGTAGCTATCTGTTTGTCCGTCCGTCTCGGCGGCGGCGTGCAGAATGGGAAAGCCGTCGCTATAAATAGTCTATGACGTCCCGATGGTACATTTTTTTTTTGCAGAATGGGAGTGTCGTCGCTATAAATAAAAAAAATAATTATCTATGACGTCAATTCCCGATGGGTGCTGTATCGCTACAAAATGGCATAATAAAGTAGTTATTGTCTCCGTTTTGTCTGTCTGTCTGCCTGTCTGTCTGTCATCACCTTGGATCTCAACAACCATAAGTTCTAGATCCATGATGTATATATCATTTTGTAGGTCTTGGCCTGCCATGTGTGCATCAAAAGTCCATTTCGCGATCTGACCTCTGAGGGCCGAAAAAAAGGGCTTATTAGTTACCGTCTTTACTATATAAGCTATATTAACAAAGGAGCGCCTATATCTCAGCAACCATAAGTCCTAGACCCATGATGTATATATAATTTTGTAGCTCCTGGACTGCCATGTGTACATCAAAAGTCCATTTCGCGATCTGACCTCTGAGGGCCGAATACCAGCGTTTCTTAAGGTACCATTTTTTTTTACTAAATAAGCTATATTAAAAAAGGGGCGTACAAAGGGGCGTAACTCATTATTTATTTTTGTAACAGTTATCCAACATGACTTACTTCCCTTACTTTTTATAATACCATAATCAATGACAACTTTGCAGCACAGCTTAATCAACCAAACGTCATCATTTGTTGGGACTTCAATCAAGATTTCAAAGAGCCCGGGGCAGAAATTGAAAACTTCTTCGAAACAAAATTTCAACATTCAACTACATTCACCAAGATTGGCAACAACAATTTATCAAACAACAATTGACGGATTTTCAGGACAATTAAATAACTACAATTTAGAATGTTTCCTATTTCAGTGACCAAAAACCATTTGTAGTTAGATTTAAGAGAGAATATTTTTTTTTTCAAACATGAAGAAACGTCTTTTTAATATCTTTTTTCAGATATATGCATTACACAATTGAATTTATAAACATTTCCAAAATTTACAAATATTTACTGAAAGATAGCATACGTACTGATACATAACACGAAAATGCGCTAACACGTCCTGTGTCCAGAATGGAACAGGCTTAAGATGCTGGTTTTTTACTTTCAGTGCATTTTTATAAAAACTTTTTTAATGCTTTGTTTTGATTTTAACATTGATAGAATTAATGGCAAAACGTTTTTTTTTTTAGCTTTTAATGGGACAGCTGTACAAAAAAAATTTCAAACTTAATTAATAGCAGTCCTTAATAATAAGTCGACCACCGTTTATTTTTTTTTTTTTAAAGAAAAAGGGGAATACAAACATAACTTTTTTACGATGAAATTGACGAAACCTGTAGGGAGAAAACTTTTCATTTATTACATAAACATTATATTCTTTGCAAAAAAAAATGATAAGATTAATAAAAAAAATAAATACATTATACATTGAATATTATATAAAATGTTACAATGCCAAGAACATTTTCCCAATCGATTATTGTCGTCTTCTTTGCGGTATAAAATGTGACACATCACACGCTATCGGTCAAACAAGGCGATTGACATAATTGTATTATCCTTCAAATATAGAAAAGAATGCCACAAAATGATGACACATTTTGAAGGAGGGCAGAAGCTAAAAAAGGAGAGGATTGTATTCCTTATAGGAGGGCTGTATTCCTTACAGGAGGACTGTATTCCTTACAGGAGGACGGTATTCCATATAGGAGGATTGTATTCCTTATAGGAGGATTGTATTCCTTATAGGAGGACTGTATTCCTTATAGGAGGACTGTATTCCTTATAGGAGGGCTGTATTCCTTATAGGAGGACGGTATTCCTTACAGGAGGACTGTATTCCTAACTGTATTTTCAGTGCATTTTTATAAAAAATAATGCTTTGTTTTGATTTTAACATTGATAGAATTAAGGGCAAAACGTAACGGGTGAGATAAATTAGCACCCATATGTTTACCTAATGGTGCTTAGTTTGGTTTAGTTGGGTTAGTTGGTTTGCTTTGGTTGATTTGGTTATTTGGTTTGATTTGGTTGGTTAGCGTCGCCGGGTAAAACGTAATTTGTGACGTATAAAATGTAGGTCATTTCTGCACATTAGGAAGGTGGCATAGATCAGAACCTAATTAACCTAATCAATCGTAGTTAAAAATTCAGTAGTTAAATTGATTTCCAGATGGTACAATTTATCTATAAATAAAAAATAATACAATACATTTGAAGCGGAAATGTTTTTGCTGGATGAGTGCATGATGGCATGTAGCCATGCTTTAGATACATTTGGTAGATCACTAAGAGATGATGCTCAAACCGGCTATTTACTAAATTTTTGTCCCCGTTTTGTCTGTCTGTCCGTCATCACCCTAGATCTCAACAACCATAAGTCCTAGACCCATGATGTATAAATCATTTTTAAGGTCTTGGCCTGCCAAGTGTGCATCAAAAGTCCATTTTGCGATCTGACGTCTCAGGGCCGAATATAAGAGTTTCTTATGTACCGTTTTTGCTTATATTTTAAATATAAATAATAAAAGCTAATCAAAGAGGCGTAATCATTATTTATTTTTGTAACAATTATTCAACATGATTACTTCCCTCTCTATTTATCAAAACCCATACGCGTGGAGTATTATCTATGGCTGTAACCCGGAAAAAATATACGGATTTCGTCCGGCGTAACCGTAGCCACTGCGTACACGAAAATGCTCTAAAATGTCCTTTGTCCGAAACGGAAAAGACTTAAATTGCTTGTTTTGCTATGCGCTTGAAATTCCGTGTTAATAGTTCCTATTAATTCTAATATTAAACATTTTTTATTGAGATAAAACCTTTAGTTGCGAATGCAACGGGCAACTACTAGTATATATATATATATATATATATATATATATATATATATATATATATATAAATAAATGCGCAAATATAAATAGTCTCATTTATTTATAAATGAATGAAATTATCAGTTTTATCGTATTTTATTAAATAAGTTAAAAGGTTTTGAGACATGCTAAGTGCAGAATATTTTGATTTTATAATGTTGCCATTTCATAAATAACAAAACATACAAATTGGCGCTCAAACGTTTATTTAGTCTATATACTAAGTAACTTGCATGGTGACTGTCAAGTTTGGTTAGAGTCATGATAGCTGGGCTTTCCATAGCAATAAAGTTAAATGAGCAGAGGGTGGGAGTGGGTCCTGGAGGTGGTAACTGTGGCTATGGCTCCTATTAAAATGTTTCTATTACGTTGTCCTCTAAAGTGCACAGCCCCTGATGGTTCGCATTTTTTAGAAGTTGTCCTACCTTGCCCATTGAGTCTCAGGTATTTAAACAAAGGATTGTGTAATATACTTTTTTCTAATGAGCGTGTCCATTGATAAATGCGTACTTTAAAAAAAAATATTGATTTTCATAACAAAGTAGAGTTATCGATATCAAGTAACTACTGATAAACATCTTCATCCTAACCAACAAAAATTTGTTACAAGCTGATATGTGAAATTTAGATGTAAATATCTGTTTTCACGATAATGAGTAACTAGTGATTCCAATTGAGCTTTTCTTCATGTCCTTTTGACAATTTCGCCATATTTCGTCTACTAAGACATACCTTTTTTTTACCAGTGTCACAATAT
This sequence comes from Bulinus truncatus, assembly GCA_021962125.1. Classification (NCBI taxonomy): domain Eukaryota; kingdom Metazoa; phylum Mollusca; class Gastropoda; family Planorbidae; genus Bulinus; species Bulinus truncatus. The sequence goes on from JAGDYQ010000313.1 coordinate 588,386, forward strand.
TTCCTATAAATGTAATAAATATACTGTACAGCTGCACTAAGCCTTATTATGTGAAGAGTAGTACCTGAAGTGAATATTATGGAAAATATGTACCTAACACCTTACTACTAATAGTGACGTCAAATATGGAATACCCAATTACCCATCATTTTTTACACTTTATATTGTTTTATTTATTAATATATGTGCTTTTTTCTTTTAGTAGATCTTTTTCTAATTAATATATGATCAGGTTCGGCCTTAAGGAGCTTATAGCCTCAAGATAGTCCACGCACTCGTTTAGTCAGGTCTTCATAAAACATTTCAATCTCGTGTGCAACTAATTTGTTTCCAGTCTGAATCCCCACCTCCTAAGGCCAACCCTGGTCATTGTCTGTAAGTTGATTTATTATAAGGTTTTATTTAGTTGATTTATTATAAGGTTTTATTTAGTTGATTTATTATAATGTTTTATTTAGTTGATTTATTATAAGGTTTTATTTAGTTTATTCTGTCTGGTTGTTCTAATCTGTAAAAAGCTGTGTTTTGGGAAATCCATGATCACAAATCCTTTTAGAAATGAAAGTTTTGAACTCTTGTATATTCTCGATGACAATGTAATATTTAAAAACACTTAAGTCATTTAAGTTACATTTTAGACAACGAAGATAATATTATTTTGTACATGTTTATATTAGGGGGAAAATACACAAAGAGATTTTATGGCGTTAGGTCCAGCGCTGATTCGATATCGTGCAATAGACAATTGACCCTAAACCTCATATCATTATATGACAAATTATAAACTACTATATATAGTTTCTATATGTTACTTAATGTGACATTAATTAATGTATGCTATATATAGTTTCTATATGTTACTTAATGTGACATTAATGTATGCTATATATAGTTTCTATATGTTACTTAATGTGACATTAATGTATGCTATATATAGTTTCTATATGTTACTTAATGTGACATTAGTGTATGCTATATATAGTCTCTATATGTTACTTAATGTGACATTAATGTATGCTATATATAGTTTCTACACGTTACTTAATGTGACATTAATGTATGGCCAGCTGTTGAGGGGAAGGCTAATTTTTCAGTACCATAAAGTATGAAATAAAAAAAATATAAATAAAAAACTTTAAACAAATATACTTTCATTCAAATGTACACAAATCATAACATGATACAAATATAAATTGGGCTGACAAAAAAAATGAAAGCGCGGGCGCCATTTGGGACTTGTCATTTATGACATAACAAAATTAAAACTTCAAAATATTCAGGACTAAGAGTTCATTGAAACATGAACAAAGTATGCTCCAAGTGATATTGTAAATAAAGGAATGCGGTTGTTATTCAAGAGTAGCAACCAGGCTTAAATGTGTTTTAATAACCCAGTTTTCAATAAAATGTTTGTATAACTCTAAGATTTAGAGCTTAATTTAATTAAAGCTTATATTTCAAACAAATTTTTTCTTTTTTTTTTTAAATTATCCCTTCAGTCAGCTACTTGTAACTTCAACAAAAGTGAGCAGAATGCATGCTGGTAAAGTTAGTTTTTAAAAATTGTTGGATCCAATAATAGCTATGACGTAATGTGATTTCATGGGGCTATTTGTTTCCTTCCTACAATGTTTAGTACGGTATTATTGTAATGGAAATGGTGAGGTCCCAAAGGAACGACAACATAGTAAACACAACTAATTCCGTCAAACGCCCATTTAGATTATTGGTCAATCTGACTTTGTTTTAATCTGTTGTGATGGCTCTGGTAACGGTTCTATTCCAATACATGGCAGAGATTGGTTTGTTGATTTGTTGTAAGCTAGTTTTAAGGTTCACAGTTCATGGCAGATTTATCGTGAGCTAGTTTTAAGGTTCACAGTTCATGGCAGAGATTGGTTTGTTGATTTGTTGTAAGCTAGTTTTAAGGTTCACAGTTCATGGCAGATTTATCGTGAGCTAGTTTTAAGGTTCACAGTTCATGGCAGAGATTGGTTTACAGTTTGAGTATGATCACAAAGCTGGTATGATTAATGTTGTGTGTGACAGTATGATCGGCAGAATCGAGTCGGTACAATTAGTATTGTATTTTTGTTGACGGTTATCATCAATATGTAGGACTTGTACATTTGTATTAATAAATGAAATAATGTTTGATGGCCTGCCACAATCTAATCTTGGACCCCTGACAATCTCCACCAATTTATGTAAATTATATTAGCTAATGATAACAAATGTTATGTATGAGTGGGTTGTACGTGGCTGTGATATTGTCTGGTTACTTGTTAGAATCCAAGATACGCCAAATAATTATTACCTCTTAGCCTCACCCTCCCTCTCCCCGTGACACTCGGCAATGACCGTAATGCGGTCAAACAAAGATCAATAGCAGACATCCAAAATGTGAAGTATGTTCAAATTAACAAACAGTGCCATATCACGTGACATCGTGACGACAACACATTCTAACCTGCATATAAAATTGAAAAATAAAATATTCTGTAATCAAATTTACTAACATATAACATGTAGGATTTCAAATAGGTCATGAGTATAGTCAAATTTACTAAAATGTAACATGTAGGATTTCAAAATAGGTAATGAGTATAGTCAAATTTACTAACATATAACATGTAGGATTTCAAATAGGTCATGAGTATAGTCAAATTTACTAAAATGTAACATGTAGGATTTCAAATAGGTCATGAGTATAGTCAAATTTACTAACATGTAACATGTAGGATTTCAAATAGGTCATGAGTATAGTCAAATTTACTAACATGTAACATGTAGGATTTCAAATAGGTCATGAGTATAGTCAAATTTACTAACATGTAACATGTAGGATTTCAAATAGGTCATGAGTATAGTCAAATTTACTAGCATGTAACATGTAGGATTTCAAATAGGTCATGAGTATAGTCAAATTTACTAACATGTAACATGTAGGATTTCTAATAGGTCATGAGTATAGTCAAATTTACTAACATGTAACAGGTAGGATTTCAAATAGGTCATGAGTATAGTCAAATTTGAGAATCACTGCTTTATTTCCATATCAACGCATGCAATTAATAATGGAAAAAATATGTTCCTTCTAGTCCTGTAGAAAGAAGCTGTGGTAGTTGGGGGAAGCCCGTTGAACGAAAAAAATTGATGGATGACTAACAATCATTAAATAACATCCATTGTGCTATATATAACACATCACTCCCTTTCAACTCATGCCTTAATGAATATTCATGTTTTAAGATGGCCAAACCCTTAACTTGTTCGTTTTTTTTATTTTATTATTTCTATATTTTTTTTCTTCACTTGTGATTAAAACTGGCAAGAAGGAGTGTCTCACGAGACCTACTGATGGACAGAAACATATTCATTCGATGTAGCCATTCATACAGAACCTATGAATCAACTTTTTAATCTCCAGTTAGAATCTAATTTACCGGCCAGACAGGTTCGCCCCGGCTCCCTTCTCCCCACCCCCACCGTGCCCTCTCTCCCTCAATCCCAACTACCATTATCACACTTTATTTTGTAATATTCCAAATAACCTGTTTTGTACAACAGGCAGCTAATTAGAATGTCTCAATCGAGTCATCAAATGAAAAATGTCATGGAGAAATACTCGACCCTCCCCCTTCTCCATAGAATTACAGTTACCATTTGCAGTTCTCCTGATGTCGTCATGGCTACTAAATCCAGAGGCGGACTTTGATTGGGGCAACTAGACTAACAGTAAAGAAAAAAGTTTCCGCTCTCGAAAGGGCCCGAGATAGGATAACGTCATAGAGCTGTAGTAAAACTAAATCTCACATGTGATGCTTGTCTGATGCCGCGCTAAGACGAATACATACTCTGTCACCACTTACATAATCAGCGTTAGAATGTTACACCAAAATAAATGGATTTTTTTATTCAGTCTCCACTGATATAATCAGCGTTAGAATGTTACACCAAAATGAATGGATTTCTTGATTCAGTCTCCACTGACATAATCAGCGTTAGAATGTTACACCAAAATGAATGGGTTTCTTGATTCAGTCTCCACTGACATAATCAGCGTTAGAATGTTACACCAAAATGAATGGGTTTCTTGATTCAGTCTCCACTGACATAATCAGCGTTAGAATGTTACACCAAAATGAATGGGTTTCTTGATTCAGTCTCCATTGTATGAATGACTAGTTCAGTGCTCGATTTAAGAAAAAACCAGTGCCGGGGATAAAAAATATTTTCTGCAGAGCCGGGGATAAATGTCTATAGTTTCATCCCCGGCAGGGATATATTAGCTAAAGCAGAGCCGGGCATGACAGATCTCAGTGCCGGGAATATCCCCGGCATCCCCAGTGGTAATTCGAGCCCTGGACTAGATGCATCTCCAATAGTAAGGAATAGAAACACTATAGGTCATAAATAACAGATACACTAAAAGATCATAATGGGTTTCTTGATTCAGTCTCCATTGTATGAATGACTAGTTCAGTGCTCGATTTAAGAAAAAACCAGTGCCGGGGATAAAAAATATTTTCTGCAGAGCCGGGGATAAATGTCTATAGTTTCATCCCCGGCAGGGATATATTAGCTAAAGCAGAGCCGGGCATGACAGATCTCAGTGCCGGGAATATCCCCGGCATCCCCAGTGGTAATTCGAGCCCTGGACTAGATGCATCTCCAATAGTAAGGAATAGAAACACTATAGGTCATAAATAACAGATACACTAAAAGATCATAAATAACAGAAACACTAAAAGGTCATCGATAATAGATACACTAAAAGATCATAAATAGTAGATACACTAAAAGGTCATAAATTATAGATACACTAAAAGGTCAGATATAACAGATAAACCAAAAGGTCATAAATAATAGATAAACTATTAGGTCATAGATAACAGATACACTAAAAGGTCATAAATTATATAGAAAGAAGGCCATATGTAGCGATAGTTTAAAGGGGTTCAAACTAACACCGTGCCGATCAAATTTTCAGTTTCATATCAGCTGTTTAAATCCTTAAGTAGCTTAAAATAGTTTCTCGGTTTGAAGATTGCTGGAGTTTTGGTGCATCAGATTTCTGATTAATATGACTTACATCATTATTTACTGGGCAATGGAGATGGGTAGATTACCTGAATTACATCATTTTTTACTGGGCAATGAAGATGGGTAGATTCCTTTACCTGAATTACATCATTATTTACTGGGCAATGGAGATGGGTAGATTCCTTTATTTGAATTACATCATTATTTAATGGGCATTGGAGATGGGTAGATTCCTTTACCTGAATTACATCATTATTTACTGGGCAATGGAGATGGGTAGATTCCTTTACCTGAATTACATCATTATTTACTGGTAAATGGAGATAGGTAGATTCCATTACCTGAATTGTATCATTATTTACTGGGCAATGGAGATGGGTAGATTCCTTTACCTCAATTATATCATTATTTACTGGGCAATGGAGATGGGTAGATTCCTTTACCTGAATTACATCATTATTTAATGGGCAATGGAGATGGGTAGATTCCTTTACCTGAATTGGGTAGATTCCTTTACCTGAATTACATCATTATTTACTGGGCAATGGAGATGGGTAGATTCCTTTACCTCAATTACATCATTATTTACTGGATAAGACTTCAAGTGGAAGAATAACTTTTTATTTCCTTCAGAATAAAAATGCATTCAACTTAAACACAGAGTGCAGTTATTTAGGTTGCTACGTGGCAATAGCTGTTAGTTTGACTACAGTTTAGAATCTGTTACAGTTATTTAGGTTGTTACGTGGCAATAGCTGTTAGTTTGACTACAGTTTAGAATCTGTTGCAGTTATTTAGGTTGTTACGTGGCAATAGCTGTTAGTTTGACTACAGTTTAGAATCTGTTGCAGTTATTTAGGTTGTTACGTGGCAATAGCTGTTAGTTTGACTACAGTTTAGAATCTGTTACAGTTATTTAGGTTGTTACGTGGCAATAGCTGTTAGTTTGACTCAGTTTAGAATCTGTTACAGTTATTATTTCCTGCATTCAGTGGAGCGGTAGGACAGACCAGGACTTGACACCACTGTGACAAAATAAACTAGAATGCTGTTTACATAAAACTGACAGCCAGTACAGGTCAGTCGCATGATGTCGTAGGCGCAATGTATAGCGTCATTAAGATGGGCTTGTGATGAACATAACTACGGCGACTTACACCATTATTAAGATGGGCTTGTGATGAACATAACTACGGCGACTTACACCATTATTAAGATGGGCTTGTGATGAACATAACTACGGCAATGTATTCTAGATGGGATATAATCAACATAACTAATATACCACCATCAAGATGAAATGTTTTTACAAATCACATTTTGAATAACTCATAATAACATTTACTTTTGACTGGTATATAACTAATATCTATAATTGTTGACAGGATATACTTTACAACTATGTTTTTTTGACTGATACTTTACTTTATAATACTTTAGATCAATATCTGCTGAATGATATATTCTTTACATTTATATTTTTGAATGATATATTCTTTACATATATATTTTTGAATGATATATTCTTTACATGTATATTTGTTGAATGATATATTCTTTACATTTATAATTGTTGAATGATATATTCTTTACATTTATATTTGTTGAATGATATATTCTTTACATTTATATTTGTTGAATGATATATTCTTTACATTTATATTTGTTGAATGCTATATTCTTTACATTTATATTTGTTGAATGATATATTCTTTACATTTATATTTGTTGAATGATATATTCTTTACATTTATAATTGTTGAATGATATATTCTTTACATTTATGTTTGTTGAATGCTATATTCTTTACATTTATATTTGTTGAATGATATATTCTTTACATTTATATTTGTTGAATGATATATTCTTTACATTTATAATTGTTGAATGATATATTCTTTACATTTATATTTGTTGAATGATATATTCTTTACATTTATATCTGTTGAATGATATATTCTTTGAGAATCACTGGACTAGACACATATTCTTATTTTTTTTATAATTTATAATATTTCTAATTGAATGCAACAATAGAAAATCAATATATGATTATTTTGTTATATTAATTGACCACAAAACACTGTATTTAGGACAGTAGATCTTCCCACAGTTCAAGTTCTGTCACCACTGAACCGCTACAAAATGTTCAAGTAAACTTCTGTTACCACTGAACCACTACAAAGTGTTTAAGTAAACTTCTGTCACCACTGAACCTCTACAAAGTGTTCAAGTAAACTTCTGTCACCACTGAACCTCTACAAAGTGTTCAAGTAAACTTCTGTCACCACTGAACCTCTAAAAAGTGTTAAAATATTTTAATCTCGCCGTGAACCCGTCGTTTTTTTTTTCTCCCTCTGTCGATCTACGTGGCTATGAAGCTGGTAAACGCGCAGCAAGCGTGAACTGTCGGTTGAACGAGGGTGGGCCAGGCATGTAGGCGGACCTTTTATTTTGTTTCCTGCTGTATGCCTTCAACAGGCAAGTTGTTGCGTGGCGACCGTTATAAATAAAAGCTCGGACCCCGTCTTAGCGATGCATTCAAAAACTTACAGCGCTCTCATAGCTGACCGTTCCACGATTCCGTTATCATTAGAATAAATCTTCATTGGAACAATTGGAAAGAAATATTAATTTAATTCTTAGTAGCAATATCCTCCAAGCTTTTTTATTTTATTAACACAGCTCGTTGGCTTAGGATGTCGTAGAAAGAGAGTTAATTGTCTGAGACATTTATCGAATTAATTCTATTTTTAGAAACGCTTATTAAACATCCTTTAGTTTGATCTCTGTGAATACAGTTTCAGCCATGGAGATATTTGGTAAGCGACGTCAATCTGAACATTGCATGAAATCATATTGCACAGAGCTTGGTCAAACACAAGCAGTAGAATCTCAGTGTGGACACAGGTCATTACAGACATTGACCAGAGATAATGTTGACAGGAGTTGCCCGTCTGATCCTTGTCTCAGGTTATCTCAGTTTCATAGGAACCTGTCAAGATCTTGGACATCTCCCAAACATTCAGGTCTGTTACTGAGGAACTTTTACACCAAATCTGTTCACCAAGTGATTTCAACTCCAAACAAACTATCTTCCATATTTGTTCTGGTGACTATCTTGTTTATCACCATGTCTTCACAAATTAGTCCAACGGTAGCCCGTAGTGTCGGGGTTTGTAACGGCATACCTTGTGCCAATGGCGGTAAACTTCTCGTGTCCAACAGTGTGTGGGGCAACTGCAGGTGTAGATGTCCGGCAGGCTTCGTTGGACCATACTGTCAGTATCAGGCAGCAAGGAAGAGGAGTGTTGCCACCACGACCAGTCACGACCTGAGTGAAAGACTGGAAATTTTAAACCTGATTAGACAGAGACTTTTAATAATGTCTCAGAGGATGAGGGAAGAAGAGACCGATGTTGAAGTGGACGATAATGATGACGACACGGTCGACGAGACGGACATGACCGGTCCGAGTAATGCAGTCATTGACCAGGAGACGACTATACAGGCTTACAACAGACCCAGGAGGAGTTGGTACTACAGAGATTACAGAAAGTAAACCAATATAGTAAGTTATTGTACTATCTATTTAATCTTTTATAATGGTGCATATGTCTGTCTATCTATTAATTAATCTATCTGTCTGTCTGTCTATTTGTCTATCTATTTAGCTATTTATCTCTATATATATCTACTTTCCCCCTGTTAAACATTATCAATTAGCTAAGTGTTTCTTTATTTAACCCCACACAAACCACACAAACAATACACACAACACACACCCCACTCGTATTGACAGTACTAATATTTAGAGAAGTCTATTTAGCTGTTATATAACAATAACATCATTGGGTTTAGTGCGACTGTATCGATTGATATTTTTCATTAATTCGAACTATTTTGTTTATCAAATCTGGTTAAATTGAAAGTCTCTGCTGGTTTCCTAATGCTATTTTATTAACAACCAGATAGTTGCTCTCATCCGCCTAAAGTCTATGCTTTAATGAATTGTGCACTAAAAAAGTGCACTAAAATTTGACTAAATTAGTTTACTAAAATAGTTCACTAAATAGTTATCCATGCTAGGTAAATTGCTAGATAGTTAACTACACATTTTGATCATCATAATTATACTATCATTGGAAAATGTTTTTTATTTTATTAAAAACAAAAACATTGTGTCCGATGTATTATTTAGTTAATGTCAACAATTTGTAGGCCATATAGGCAACATTTCAGCGCCGGTTTCAATTCATATTCATAAAGATTATATCTTTCTATGATGTTTTATATTATATCTTTGTATGATGTTTTATATTATATCTTTGTATGATGTTTTTAACTCCACATGGGCGTGGCCGGAGGAGCCGTAATGGGAGAAGGCGTTGGACCTTAAGGGCCACAGAATTGAGGATTTATTGTTTTAGGAGGCCCCCATATAAAATTTGAAAGCGACGCTACTAGACGTTACCTTTTATCAATTTTTTAAAATCTATTTCCTTTTATCAAAATACTTCCATCTATTTACTTATTATATTTATACATTATTATGTCTTGGATGTTATGTAAATATATAAAAAAAATGTGTGTGATGGAATGGGATGGTCTAGCAGTGAAAACATTTTTTTTTCAGTTGTATATGACGGGGGGGGGGGGGAGTAGTCATGCATGACGTCATAGAGTCACATTCCGTTCTTTTATTACATTTCTAAAGCCGCTCCTTAATTGATTTAGCGATGAAATTATTTCAACTCAACACAATATTTGGTACTTACCTACCATTAAAACATTACAGTTTAAATTTAACAAACAATGCTCCCTTCCCCCGGTGACTATTGAAGCAGTCGGCAACCATTTGGAACGCACGGACCAGGCGCCATAAAAAAAATTCCTCTGTGACGTCATTTCCCGATGTTCGAATAGAAGTTGCGCGCTGGTGCTGTATTGTGCCTTTGTGATGCAAAGAATTGTTGATGTTTTTTCATGCTCTCTGATTTGTACAGTGTGAGGAAGATAAAGGAATGAAGAAGGATTTTAGAAGAAGTGTGAAGCCATAATAATAAGTATATATATATATATATATATATATATATATATATATATATAGAGAGAGAGAGAGAGAGAGAGGAAGAGAGAGGGAGGGAGAGAGAGAGAAATAGAGAGAGAGAGAGAGAGGGGGGGGCAGGGGGGAGAGAGAGAGGAAAGGAGGGTAGGAGGGAGGGAGGGAGGGGGAGAGAGAGGAGGGAGGGGGATGGACAGGGGGAGAAAAGGAGGGAGATGGGAGAGGGAGCAGGGGGAGAGGGAGAGAGAAAGGAAGGGAGGGAGAGAGGGGGTGGGAGAGAGGGAGGGAGAGAGAGAGATAAAGAGTGAGGGGGGCAGGGACGGAGAGAGAGGAAATGAGGGAGGGAGGAAGGGAGAGAGGGGGAGGGAGAGAGATGGAAAGGGGAGGGAGAGAGAAAGGGGGGTGAGAGGGGTTAGGGAGGGAGAGAGGGGAGGGAAGGAGAGAGGGAGAGGATGGAAGAAATGGGAGGAAGAGATAAAGAGAAAGAGGCGGCAGGGAGGGAGAGAGAGGGAAGGAGGAGGGAGGGAGGATGGACGGTGGGAGAGAAGGAGGGGGAGAGGGGAGAGAGGGAGATGGGAGAGAGGGAGAGAGGGAGGGAGAGGGAGGGAGGGAAAGGGAGAGAGGGGGAGGGAGGCAGAGAGAGAGATGAAGCGAGAGAGGGGGCAGGGAGAAAACAGAAGGTAAACAGAAAACCTTATTTTAAACCCGGGCAAAGCCGGGTACTTGCAACTAGTATATATATATATATATACTTATACTTATAAGACGCATTTGTTGTCTGTCTGTCTGTCTGTCTGTCTTTTCCCTTATAACTCAAAATCCAGACAACCAAAAAACGTGAAATTTGTTACACATACACATAATTACATGGGGAAGGTTATAGGACAGGTTTCGTTTCATCTGGATGGGTAGTTTAATTGTAAATAATTTTTTTTTAATTTTAGTATTTTACTATATTAAAGTAATCTCGACGGCGCCATAAATAAAATTCCTCTGTGACGTCATTTCCCAATGATCGAATAGAACTTGCGCGCTGGTGCTGTATTGTGTCTCTGTGCTGCAAAGAATTGTTGATGTTTTTTCATGCTTCCCTATTTGTACAGCTTGAGGAAGTTAAAAGAATGAAGAAGGATTTTAGAAGAAGTGTGAAGCCATAATAATAAGTATATATATATATATATATATATATATATATATATATATAGAGAGAGAGAGAGAGAGAGAGAAAGAGAGAGGGGGGAGAGAGATAAAGAGAGAGAGAGAGGGGGAGCAGGGGGAGAGAGAGGAAAGGAGGTAGAAGGGAGGGAGGGAGGAGGAGAGAGGAGGGAGGGGGGATGGACAGGGGGGAGAAAAGGAGGGGGAGAGAGGGAGCAGGGGGAGAGGGAGAGAGAAAGAAAGGGAGGGAGAGAGAGGGGAGGGAGGGAGAGAGAGGGTGGGAGAGAGATAAAGCGTGAGAGGGCAGGGAGGGAGAGAGAGGGGAATGAGGGAGGGAGGAAGGGGGAGAGAGGGGGAGGGAGAGAGATGTGGAAAGGGGAGGGAGGGAGAAAGGAGGGAGAGAGGGGTTAGGGAGGGAGAGAGGGGAGGGAAGGAGAGAGGGAGAGGATGGGAGAAATGGGAGGAAGAGATAAAGAGGGGGCAGGGAGGGAGAGAGAGGGAAGGAGGAGGGAGGAGGATGGACGGGGGAGAGAAGGAGGGGGAGAGGGGAGAGAGGGAGAGAGGGAGATGGGAGAGGGACGGAGAGAGATGGGAGAGAGGGAGTGAGGGAGGGAAAGGGAGGGAAGGGGAGGGAGGGAGAGAGGAAGGTAGAGAGGGGGTAGGGAGAAAACAGAAGGTAAACAGAAAACCTTATTTTAAACCCGGGCAAAGCCGGGTACTTGCAGCTAGTATACTTATAAGACGCATTTGTTGTCTGTCTGTTCCCTTATAACTTAAGATCCAGACAACCAAATAACGTGAAATTTGGTACACGTACACATAATTACATGGGTAAGGTTATAGGACATGTTTCGTTTCATCTGGATGGGTAGTTTAATTGTAATAAATTATTTTTATTTTAGTATTTTACTATATTAAAAGTAATCTCGACGGCGCCATAAATAAAACTCTTCTGTGACGTCATTTCCTGATGATACATTTTTAAAAGAGGGGTAACTTCCGGAAACTCCAATTGTAAACATGGTGAAATCAATGGTCATATATCTATTTACCTATCGTTTTATGTATTTCAGAAGATTAAAAGGTGCACTTTAATAAACCGAAATACGTTAATTAAAATGTTTCTGTGACATTAATAGCATTATTAATACAATCTCAATGTTTAATTGTTATTAATTATTTTAGTATTTTACTATATTAAAGTATTCAAGGTATGGGATCGCCTTCCCTATTAATAAAAATCCTTTATGACGTCATTTCTTGATGATGAACTTGCGCGCGGGTGCTTTAAATGTTATTGCATTCAAATTGTATCAATGCACAGGGAATTCCCTGTATTCGCGCACCAAGTGAATGTGTAATTGAACGGACGGAGAAGAAAGGGTTAGGGACGGGAAAAAAAAAAATATTGTTGTTGTTTTTTTTTTGCCCGGGATTAAAATAAGGTTTTCTGTTTATTTAAGAAGCGTAATTTGACGTTTAATAGTACAGAGAGAGGGAGGGGGAGAGAGATAAAGAGAGAGAGGGGCAGGGAGGGAGAGGGAATGAGGGGGCAGGGAGGGGGGAGAGAAGGAGGGAGGGAAAGGGAGGGAGAGAGAGAGGTGGTAGGGAGGGAGATAAAGGGGAAGGGAGGGTGAGGGAGGGTTGGAGAGAGACAGAGGGATAGAGAAAGGGAGGGAAGGAAAGAGAAAGGAAGGGAGGGAGTAGGGAGGGAGATAGAGGGAAGGGAGGGAGAGAGAGGGAGGGAGAGAAATAAAGAAAGAGGGAGGGAAAGAGATAAAGAGAGAGGGGCAGGGAGGGAGAGAGAGGAAATGAGGGAGGGAGGGAGAGAGAGGAAGAGGGGGAGAGAGGGGTTAGGGAGGGAGAGAGGGGAGGGAAGGAGGGAGGGAGAGAGGGGGTAAGGAGGGAGAGAAAGGGGAGGGAAGGAGAGAGGGAGAGAGAGGATGGGAGAAATGGGAGGGAGCGAGAGATAAAGAGAGTGAGGGGCAGGGAGGGAGAGAGGGGGGAGGAGGAAGGGAGGAAGGTGGAGAGAGGGGGGACGGGGGTGAAAGAAGGAGGGAGGAAGATAGAGAGAGAGAGGGAGATGGGATAGTTATGGAGGGAAGGAGAGGGAGGGAGGGAGAAAGGGAGGGAGGGAAAGAGAAAGGGAGAGAGGGGGTAGGGAGAAAACAAAAGGTAAACAGAAAATCTTATTTTAAACCCGGGCAAAGCCGGGTACTTGAACTAGTATTTATATAAACCCTTACACATAATCAGAATGTGCACACTATTTGAATCAACCCAACCAAATGTATAGTGTCAAAATATTCACATAATGCTTTACTCCTATCATGATTTATATTTAAATAACTTAACAAATTTATGTCCGTAGTGCCTAGTTTGCGAATGCCCCATCCAAACTAACTAAAAGTTTAACCACCAGAGTGTGCCGGGTTGTACTTCTCACCAACCTGGTGAAATCAAAAGTACAATGACGTAATTCAAACCTGCGAATAAAGTCATGAAAAAGTGTGCACATGAAATGGTGTGGGCGGAATATGAATAGACCGAACTGTCAAGGAAATGTTTTACTGCTGAGTGATTTATTTCAGCGGTTTTATATCATTTTCTAGCTTAGGGCATTCGGTATATTTATAGGCTTGGGAGCCATCGATATAAGCCAATGATTCTCAAAAATGTGGGTCTCTGATTTGAAGTAGTTCTCCAAAAATGTTAAATAATTACTGAATCAAAAAATGTTTCCCATTTTTTTTCTTTTCTTTATTGAATACATTTTTTCTAGCTTATTATGTGGGTCGCAAAAACAGAAAAGAATTCCCTTGTGTGTCGCGAATAGCCAAAATTTGAGAACCGCTAGTATAAACTAAAAACCGTGGATCATTTGCTTTTCGAGTGCCCCGGACTGGCGGACCACAGGGTGGACCAGTCCGGAAGTTTGCTGGCCATCGGGCTCTATGGCAGTCTCCAGATGTTGAGAGACACAGCAAGTCTGATCTCACGGGCTCTAAGAGATTAAGTCTCAGCCCGCAGTTTACTGAGAGAGTTCAAAGAGAGAGAAAGAGAGAGAGTATAAACTAAAATGGTTTCTGCTGGACTATTTCCTTACATTTATCATTATCCTCTGTGCCTATAAATAACAGTTGTGAATTATATATACATATATATATATATATATATATATATATATATATATATATATTGTTGCGACTTGCAAAATTCTCTAGGTAGGCACTAAAGGACACGTGGGTTCGTTAGTTGAATAATAAGATTTATTCACAGTCTACAATGTACAGGTTATAAGTCCAGGCTAAAACAAAATAACAAAGTCCATTATGCGTACAACTAATCCAGTTGAAACGAGTCTACGTGTTATCTATCGCTGGCGATGTGCTGATAACGAACTCGCGGCATCAACAGACCCGGTCTCTCGTTGTCCCTTCCTTCTTCCTTGATCGTCGCTCGTCGTTCTCCTCTCGAACGTTCGACCTGTTCGTCCGTCCTTCTCCTCACATCACAGTTCCTTTTATAGGCAGTCTCACCCACGCTAAATCCATCGTTTTCCCGCCAAAATGGAGGGTGAAGGTCATTGCGTGGGCGTGCAGGTGGCAAATAACACTATTGCATCACTTGTACTAAGGCGGGGGGGGGGGGGGGTGAACGACCGAATTAACAATGTGTAGGCATACAAAAGTGATTGCATCATTCACCTCGGGCAGGGGTTCGAACGGGGGGCGGGGTGTGAAGCAGAGTTATAACAATATATATATATAAATATATATTAAGACCGGAAATATAAACATGTCTAATAAAAAAAGGGGACGGATGATGGGGTGGTAAAGCGTTCGACTGACCTCAAGGTACGAAGGTACGGAGTTCGACCTCCAACGAGAGAAAGGCAGTACAAAACCTAAAAACTATCCCATTCTGAAGGAAGATTTTTTTTAAATAGTTGGCATAGTGGCGTTTGAAAGCACAGCCTGCATGCTGTGGGTTATGGGTTTAAAAGCTGGCGGGTCACAGTCACCTACATTATTTCCTGTTGTGCCTCCATGGCCTTCGCGTATCAGTCATGGTGGGGGTGGACGAAGGTACCTGCAAAAACCGTCCCATCAGTGGTTAATAGAATCTAAGAAATTAACATTTTATCCGTTCGAAACTTTGTTAAATATAAATATATATAACTCCACATATATATATATAAAGTCGGGATGTCGGTATTCAACAGTCTTATGTGCGAATCCATTTCGTTTTCCTAGAATTTTTTTTAGACATAATTGGTAAGTCAATGGTAATATTGTTTGAATAAAATTAATACCATTGTTTATACCATTGTGAACTCTCATGGCCGCTGTTATCTAACGTTCATTTGTGTAGTAAATGAAACATCAACATATTAACATATTTGTATAACATAATAAACAACTGGCCAAATGTATACAAAATATTAATATGTAAAATAAAAAGATTAATACTATAAGATAGTCACATTTGATGTTTATAGTATGAGTTGTAATAGTGAGCACGGTATGACCACCTGTGGTGTTGGTTAATTTGTTTAACATTTTGATGAAAGTGTGACGTATTGACGAGTGGTGTAGGTTCTCGACTGTCGACCTGAGTGTTTTGGGTTCGATCCTCGATAAGAACCAAAGTAAATTTTCCAGGTCCTCTCCCACCCAGCTTTAAATAAGTACCTGACTTAAGTTGGTCAAGTAAAGGCGACCGGGCGTTGTGTTAACCACACAATTCCTTTATATGCCGTATTACATAAATAGATTAATTCTACACTTCATCTGCCCCTATATCATAGTATGCAAGTATTGTACTGCATTTATACAAGTATTGTACTGCATTTATACAAGTATTATACTGCGTTTATACAAGTATTATACTGCATTTATACAAGTATTATGCTGCATATTATACAAGAATTTACTGCATTTTATACAAGTATTATACTGCATTTATATAAGTATAATACTACATTTATACAAGTATTGCACTGCATTTATACAAGTATTGTACTGCATTTATACAAGTATTATACTGCGTTTATACAAGTATTATACTGCATTTATACAAGTATTATACTGCATTTATACAAGTATTATACTGCATTTATACAAGTATTATACTGCATTTATACAAGTATTATACTGCGTTTTCTCCGGAGGGCCCTTTCTCTTTCCTTGTGACGTACCTGATGTGGTACGAATACAAGATATTTACATCATTATTGAACAAAGTATTAAAAATTGACTGAATTTGTTTTATTCACAGATTGCATTCAACTTCTCCACTAGACCGACCTGTTAGATCCACAGATTGCATTCAACTTCATCACGAGACCGACCTGTTAGATCCACAGATTGAATTCAACATCTCCACTAGACCAACCTGTTACATCCACAGATTGAATTCAACATCTCCACTAGACCGACCTGTTAGATCCACAGATTGAATTCAACATCTCCACTAGACCGACCTGTTACATCCACAGATTGAATTCAACATCTCCACTAGACCGACCTGTTACATCCACAGATTGAATTCAATATCTCCACTAGATTGACTTTTGCCGATTCCTTCAGCCTATGATACATTCCCATTGTACTGGACAGGTGTTGAGAAACTTACCTTTAGACCTGGACTGATGAATGGTTACCCTTTGAAATAGGTGAAAAGTTATTTACCTATCTGCTCAATTGAAAAATATTACGTTGTTCAGGATGTGTGGACAGATCTCAAGTTATTATTTATGTATTTATTTAAGTATCAATGTAAATGATGAACTCGACGAAACATGCATTGGCTGCAGTGTTGAATTGTTCAACTTGACGATTACCACCTAAGTGACATTGTTCAGATCTGTAATCGGTTTTAAACAAATTTACTGGGGTAAAAAAGAAGTGCTTCAAATGAACTCGTTTATAAGCGTGCAATTATATTTATTATATACATGTATTTTATACGTTTATTTATTAATGTTTGTATTGATTTATGTAAATTGTATTGAATTATTTATTGATCTTTCAATTCGTTAACAAAATAAGTGTTTTAATGTGATCATTTTAGGTTAGCTTTTTGATTTCGCTCCAACTTCAGGTAGTAAATTATTTTATTTTCAACGTGTTTCATGTACTGAAAAAATCTGAATTATTTTGTTTACAATTAACTACTTTGTAGCTTTTTGCCGATAATGCTTACTGAATGTTATTTACATTTTGTTCTCAATTTTCTGAGCATTATTTGTGGATATACAAATATTCTAAGGGCCACTAAACCAAATAATTTAAAAAACATTATATTTATACCATGAATTATGGTCGTTATGCAGCAATAAAAACGTGGAAATATTTCGATTTCTGACTAGCAAAGTCTGCAAATTTAGTTTTAACTGTGCAGACTAAATAATTTAGTTTTCATTGTGCAGGATAAATAATTTAGCAAAATTGGTAAATGTGTTAATTATATGGTAAAAATAATTTAATTGTCTATTATTTCTGTTGCTGTCAGAATGACGAACTTGTCGTACAGTACATGTTATGTTGTTTATTATACATAAGTAAATTTAACAATTTTATTTGAATGCAGGAACTTACATTATTAGTAAAAGATTTTCTGCTAATGAAGGTAGCTGCTTATGCATGTCATGTATAGACAGTGTCAACCAGCCATTGACTTAGTCAAATTATCACTTGTGTTTAGTCAAATTTTCACTTGTGTCATTCTTTAAATATAACTCAGATGTGACACAAAAGTGTGAATAAACTGTCAGATACATTTACCTGCATAAACTAAAATATGGAACTCATCTCAAGCATGGCAAGTCAACGCGTTCCTCCATATCATAGTTCTTCGAACTCAATTCACTATAAAACATATTGAGCTAAGAATAAGAATTAATTTTTTTCAGTTCTAGTCTCACATAACTCTGCCAATGTCTATACAATTTTAATACAGGTACATATCAACGACGTAATAAGATTTTACCCAAGTTTTGAAATGTTTTATTGAAATATTTCCTGTCTTATGATTTCTGTCAATAGTAGTATGCGGTACAGACTCTCCAAAGAAATACGCTTTGAACCGCTTTTCAAAGAAACAAATACCTATTTAACCTGTTTAAAACTAATAGAATATGTCTTAATAGGTTGATGTAATTTGTTGTGCTCATTGTAGTAAAAAAATGAACGTTAACCTTTTCTGTCTTAAAATAATCTCATTAAGTTTACCTTAATTTTGTTCATAGGACATTTGTATGTATTGTCTATAGAAATAACGTTCGTCGAAAATGTGATATTATCATCTGGTTTGCTTATTAGTGTATATTGTGAAGACATTTATACATGTAGTGACTGTGAACTCCATCTCCCTCCATCCACCTACACACACCCACCTACACACACACACCTACACACACACACCTACACACATAGTACGCAAATATTCTTTTTTAATAATCCTGACGATTGACGAAAACATGTGACAGTTGACAGTGACAATTTATCTCAGGCGCTGTTTCACACTATGTGTTGTCTACTCATGTAATTATCACATCGGTGATACTCAGTGCACACACGCTCACGCCCCTGTCTAAAAATAAATTAAGTCGTCAGTGCTACATTTGAACATGGTTGCCTGTTATACTTTGTCTCCGTTGTTCTCACAATTTGTTTTTTATAATGTAAATAAGATCAACATTTATTCTTGGGAATATTATTTGATTATTTCAAAACACTTTCAGCTTCTTTGTTTCGTTATCTTTATAGGTTATTTTAAATTACTTTTCTATGTTAATTTAACCATAACGACAAAGTAAATTCGTGTTGAAATTTAAACTACACTATTTTAAGTGAGATATTGATTAATATTTTATTGGATAGGATAATTTTCACATAATTGGCTGTAAAATTCGAACTAATGCCATCATTTGTCTCATCTGCTACTCGATAAATAAATGAGAAATTATCAATATGATTTTGATATAGCCTGTGGTGGTAAATGATGCTAACAAAATGTCATACCCTCCTGAGCTCTTATAACCGGAAATAATAACACACTTTGTAGCATAATAATTGGCTCTTTAATTTGTTTTCGTTGAATTGATTGGTTGGTTGACAAGGTACAATAAACATATAGTAACCAATGGATGGAGACATAACGACTGATATTACGTATCAAAGCGATTTATTTTGTTTGTTTTATTATGTCATCTTATCAGATGAACTTTTGAGAATTTTGTGATATTAATAACTCCATTATAAAATTTGGTTGATCATATCATTGTGATAAATAAATATTCGTTCATTCATTGGCTGCAATTGATTTACAGTAAAAAATGTTCAAAGAAAGATAGGCTTTTGTCTGATATGCATTAAATAAATCATGTCAAGTTAGTATATGGTAATAAATCATGTCAAGTTAGCATATGGAATAAATCATGTCAAGTTAGTATATGGTAATAAATCATGTCAAGTTAGTATATGGTAATAAATCATGTGAAGTTAGTATATGATAATAAATCATGTGAAGTTAGTAGATGGTAATAAATCATGTCAAGTTAGTAGATGGTAATAAATCATGTCAAGTTAGTAGATGGTAATAAATCATGTCAAGTTAGTAGATGGTAATAAATAATGTCAGGTTAGTAGATGGTAATAAATCATGTCAAGTTAGTAGATGGTAATAAATCATGTCAAGTTAGTAGATGGTAATAAATAATGTCAAGTTAGTAGATGGAAATAAAAACCTGTTGGAAAATAACACGGAAATGAGATGGTTCCATAGAATGACTACTGTTATGATTAATAATGATATGTCTCTAGCTTCAGGTCAGCCCAAAACCTTTAATTACCGCCCCTCAGACCTCCCAAACGTTGTGTTCATTGATGAACAAAGATTGCTGTAATTGGAGTATGTAGAGACTCCGACTGTATTATGCCTGTTAAGACTTCAACGCTTGTTGCTAGGCTCGTGTTTTATTTCATTGGTGAATAAAGTGTTGCTAAGAAAACTGCAGTCACAATTGTTTGTGTTTTTTTTCTGGTTAATTCGATTATATTTTAATTAAGTTTGAATTTATTTTAATATTTAGTATTAATTTTCGCTATCATGTTTACATTTTTTTTTATCATTTACACGATTATCACTATCAGCCAAAAGGACACAAATAACACTTTCATTCTATAGCTGTGGTCCCCAACCCCCGGTCCGCGGATCGGTACCGGTCCGTTGAACGAATGTTACTGAGCCGCCCAAGAAATGTTCAATTATTTCTTTTTATTTATCTCGTGATTGTGCAAAAGACCAACTGATGACCAGTGTTTATCAAAAGACCAACTGATGACCAGGGTTTATCAAAAGACCAACTGATGACCAGGGTTTATCAAAAGACCAACCGATGACCAGGGTTTATCAAAAGTCCAACTGATGACCAGGGTTTATCAAAAGACCAACTGACGACCAGGGTTTATCAAAAGACCAACTGATGACCAGTGTTTATCAAAAGACCAACTGATGACCAGGGTTTATCAAAAGACCAACTGATGACCAGTGTTTATCAAAAGACCAACTGATGACCAGGGTTTATCAAAAGACCAACTGATGACCAGGGTTTATCAAAAGATCAACTGATGACCAGTGTTTATCAAAAGACGATGCTCATCAGCCCACACTTCATACTGTGTCTGATTCTTCCTATGCTCTCTGAACTCTGTCAGTGATTTCTGCGAGCTGAGACTTAGTCTCTTAGAGCCGTGAGATCAAACTCGCTCTGTCCCTCAACATCCAAAAACTCCCATAAAGGCCAATGGCCAGCAAGCTACCCGACTGGTCCACCCTGTGGTCCGCCAGCCGGGGCACTCAAAAACACATGATCCTATGCTCTCTGAACTCTCATTGATAACTGCGGGCGTAGACTTAGTCTCTTAGAGACCGTGAGATAAAACTCGCTGTGTCCCTCATCATCTCGGAATTGCCTTAAAGTCATTGGTAAGAAAGCAAAATTTTGGTTCTTTGCTTGGCCGAAAGAGCGTTCAACTTAGCGCAGAAAGTATTCTCGGTGTCGCCTTGGCCCACTAGATGTTTTCTGCGTCCTTTTGTGCCTTGCCTGCATTTTAACCGTTTAGCCTTTGATTTGGGAAATAGTAACGTTTCATTGATCCCGGGCTCCTTCTCCGCTGCTCGGAACCAGGGCGAAAAAAATATGTGGACATGCGTTTATCACTTACTTTCGGATGCGCCCAGGGGAGTGAGTTAGGTGTCTGACAGTAGAGCAGAGCAACTCAGGTGTCAACAACTCATGGCTTGGGCCGAGCGGGGCCACTACCATAGGACTATTTGGTTTCATCTCATCGTATGAGAGTGGGTTACAACAGAGAGTGCATATGTTCTGTTTAGTTGACCAGTGTTTCGTTCTGTTCTGTTTAGTTGACCTGTGTACCGTTATTGTCAAGGGCTCCTTACGGAATCATTGGGCTTGTTGTCTTAGAGTATGTGTCGCTGACCTATTTGGACTGGTATTTGTATTTTTCCTCTGCCAAAGCGTTTCACAGATGACAAAACGTAAAACACGTGGAGATGCAACAAACAGGTCTTGTATAATAATATTACATAAATAATGACAAAAGCAATAAGACTGAAGTAAATAATGACAAACAAAAGCAATAAAATTGAAGTAAATAATGACAAACAAAAACAATAAGACTGAAGTAAATAATGACGAACAAAAGCAATAAGACTGAAGTAAATAATGACAAAAGAAATAAGACTGAAGTAAATAATGACAAACAAAAGCAATAACACTGAAGTAAATAATGACAAAAGTAATAAGACTGAAGTAAATAATGACAAACAAAAGCAATAAGACTGAAATAAATAATGACAAACAAAAGTAATAAGACTGAAATAAATAATGACAAACAAAAACAATACGACTGAAGTAAATAATGAAAAAAGCAATAAGACAGAAGTAAATAATGACAAACAAAAGCAATAAAACTGAAGTAAATAATGACAAACAAAAGCAATAAGACTGAAGTAAATAATGACAAAAGCAATAAGACTGAAGTAAATAATGACAAACAAAAGTAATAAGACTGAAGTAAATAATGACAAACAAAAGTAATAAGACTCAAGTAAATAATGACAAACAAAAGCAATAAGACTGAAGTAAATAATGAAAAACAAAAGCAATAAGACTGAAATAAATAATGACAAACAAAAGCAATAAAACTGAAGTAAATAATGACAAACAAAAGCAATAAGACTGAAGTAAAAAATGACAAACAAAAGCAATAAGACTGAAGTAAATAATGACAAACAAAAGCAATAAGACTGAAGTAAATAATGACAAACAAAAGCAATAAGACTGAAGTAAATAAAGACAAACAAATTAAACTTTGAAACTAATCAATGATCAATCAATCAAACCTCTGGAAATCCCGCAGTCTTAGTTGGAACTTTTCAGGAACCATAACTTGCATGTACACGATAAAATTGTGTGCATATTGACCAAGTAATTCCCCCCCCCCCACCCCTGAAATCAATTCCGATTCACATAGCATTGATTAACTTCCGGAGGGTGCGTCCAGATTTATTATGGAAACTAAATTCTTGTATAAATATACAGAATTGGCCATTATTACTGAGGTCAAGTTATTGTATAAGTATAAAGAATCTGTATTCTTTTTTTAATTAGCCTACCTTTCCACCCAGGCAGTGGCACAACCGGGGGATGGGGGTGGGGCTTGAGCGCCGCCCCCAGCATTTTTTGCTGGTTGCGCCACTGCACCCAGGTGCTGACAGTACCCCTTCCCCTCCCATCCCGACCATCGGGTGATGAACCAAATTTAAAAATTACAAGCACAAAATATGTTACGGAACATTTATATCTGACTTCATAATCTCTTTCAATTGCACTATGTAATACGGGGTGGACTGGGCCGCCGGGACACAGGGCAGATTCCCGATGGGCCGCCAGGACCGGTGATATAATAATTAATAACTACTATGCAACTACCAATATGACAATCCAGAATGTCCAAACCAACAGCGGCCGTCTAGGGATGTTCACTAGGGTGATAACTATTTTCATTTTTTTTGTAACGAAACTAAAACCCCTCACATTCGAGGAACAATTGTATGTAGATGACAGTAGAAACATTATTTTTTTTTTAAATTGAAAAAAGTTCCCCCACCTTTTAATTTTTGTTTTCTCATATCGCGCAG
>JAGDYQ010000313.1:612382-743854 GCA_021962125.1 Bulinus truncatus
TTTCTGATTTCAGTTCCAGCATGAGGGAGCAGAATTTCACCTTATCACCTCCGTTATGAATGATAAAGAAAGAAAAAATGCATTACAACAATTTTAATACATTTTTTTGGTCAGTTTGTCTACGAGATGAGATGTAGAATCAGTCCAGCCTGAGTAATTCTAACCATCTGTGACTAGCTGACTGGCCGAATTTAGAGGCAGAAATGTAATAAAAACAGCAGCTACCAACAACTTCTAAACTGGTTGGCGATTGGATTTCCTGCAACATCAGATCTTGGAGCTGATTTTAGCATTTCTTGGTCATCTGATTGTTCCGGATGAATCTGGTAAAAATGTCAATCTGTCATACTGACAGTTCAGTATCTGCGTGTTTAATATGATTCATCACCATCTAACCAATTTCCTGCTACAACTGCAACACTTTTAGGGTGCTTTTCTCCACCATCACCAATGAACACAAATTTTGCATAACAGTCCTGGCATTCTAAAGAAACAACAGATTCATTAAATTTATGTTCATTTGAAAATTTTTGAACCGAATAATCGCACACAACGAATGCAAACATAATAATAGAGTGAGTCAATGTTTAAGGAAACACAGGAGGAATGGAATTTGGACATGGCGGCAGGCTTTAGTAAATGGCTAATTGATCTAGGTCTCGGTTTAATCCATTATCAATTAAATATAAATGTAATATGCAGAAATTTCACCTTGTTATAAGTGCACGCATGATAGAAAACCAATGTTCGAACTCTTGTACTGAATTACAAAAATATTTCCTCTGTATGTCACCCCTTCTGCAGTAGTTCAGAGTTCGACCCAGAGAGACCACATTTTACTATTCCAATCATCTCAGATGACAATGGATACTTATAAAACACAACCCTAATTCCAATACTAACCCCCAACATTAACTCCAACTAAAACTAAACCTAACTCCCTATTACCTACCCTTTAACTTACTTGAAACCTCTAACAACGATCATATCCTTAACCTTAAGATGATTTCTACATTACGTGGGTCCCGTAGTAGAAAGTAAATGGCTCTGCCCACCGCAATGTTTGTGTATTTTACGATTTCTCTGACTTTTAGAGAAATTTTCAATAAAATAAAACGCAAAGCGAATAAAGAAAATAATTATTTAGGGTTCATGACAGAATCAAGATAGTTAATATGCCTACACCAATTAACACAATAGAAAATTTAATTTGTAGGCAAAACTATATTTACCAGTGCTTTTTTTCAGTGGGAACTTATGGGAGCTGAGTCCCAGCGCTTTTTTGGCCAGATTTACTTGTAAAACTATATATAGTCAGGTTGGTTTTTATTTATAAATAAACTCTTTGAGTCTCTAATTTTTCTTATCAAAAACGTTTATTTCTTTAAATATCCATTACAATAAAATTTGTGTTCGAGTGGGAAAATTCAATTATTAGATTTCTTCATAGTATTTTCTAAACACGAAAGTTAAAAAACAGATGTGAAATGGGTTCTTAAACTTTTTCTATTCGAAAAAAGTACTGACTATCTAAATTTTTTTTTTAAATCTTAATTTTGGATAAAAACGAGTTACAATGACAGAGTGCGTGAGCATTATATACATGTTAAAATGGATTAAACAATAATCATGTATATTAAGTACTATATATAATTGCTACTACAAGTGGTTTTAGTTATTAATATAGTTTAATTAAAATTCTTAGAAGAATTTGGGTAAAATCATATATATATACATTTATATGTATCATATACTTTAGTTGCAGTTTATTGATACCACTTTTGCACCTTCCATATTTCCCTTACATACAACTTGGTATATAACAACGAAATTAGAGATGTTTCAAAAACAATATTTGAATAAAATGACTAATTCTTCAAAGAAATGCAACGCAAATCAAATGAATTTGAAATGAACCTTTTCAAAGAAATAATATCAGCGCGATCGAACTGTAAAGATGGCCGCTTCCCGATTCTGTTAGAGGCTTAGAGCGCATGCGCCATCCAATATGGGTCACTCAGGGGCTTGCCTCTTCGATCCAGCCGAGGGGTCCTATAGGAAACTGCCTACCGATATCCGATAAGTGCTTGACAACGGGAGTCCTCTCGGTGCATGTTTATTGGGTTAGCGCATATTTTTTTGTTTTATTCGTTATTTTTTTGTAGTTTGAATGATATTGTTTTCCTCCGCCTTTATTAGGCTTGGACAGACTCGAAAAAAGTAATAAAGAATAATTGCCGTGCATGCGGACATCTTTACTCTTAATCTCAATTGCTCCAGTACCACAATGCCCCGAATTGCAAGTTCCCACACCTCGAAGAAAGGTCTTCAGGAGACGAACAGCGAGTCAGACAGTGATTAAAATATTTGAAGTACATATTACGATTTAACAGATGTGATTGAGGAGAAAGGCCACATTTACTAGCCAAAAATATGTCAACGATTTCTTCGATACATTTGTCTTACAAAATCCGATGCTGAGATTCTGACATCCAGGCTCAAGCAAAAGAACTTGTTGGATTAATGCGTGCAAGGCACACATCAGTGAAAGCCTCACGAACATTTTCCAACTTCTTAAATCGGCAAGATGGGTTGTGCTTGTGCAACAGTGATGTCGGTCTATTCGAGGATGTAGGTATCGCATGTAACCCGAGTGAATAGCGCCTATTTTTAGACAGACCATCCAGGAGCCTCAAAGCTGTGCTGTTTCACAACAAAATGAACTCCCCTTCTATACCCATAGTCCACTCTGTGCATCTCTAAGAGGACTACACCAGTGTCAAGATGTTGCTGAGTACCTTGAAGTATGAAGACTATGAAAGAACTGGTCACAAAGAACCTCAGAAGGTCCTGATGTCTCCATTGTACATCAAATTGTACCTCTTCAAGCAAGTAGTCGCTGATCTTGATTTCGAGTCAGCAGCTTTCAATTACCTCCAAAAACTTTTTTTTCCCATTTAAGCTTTAGACACAAGCACAGAAATATAATACTAAAAAGCCGGGAACAAATATTGTGTTACATGCTGCTATCAATAACTGGTATTCATTCGAGTGGTAAACAAATACAACTTTTAATAAACTTATAATAGAAGAGAATTAGTGTCATATTCCGATCGTATTAAATAAACAATTTAATATTACAATTTGAGGTTGATTGATAAAGTGGGATTATCTTGTAAGGGATATAACCAGTATAATTACCATTATTTTGTTTTATTAACTCAGTGATCTCTCTTGAAATCAATATTTAGATCCTTTAAAAAAGTACAGCTGTGCTTAGATCAAGTTAGCTTTTATGTAGAGACAGAGTCGGACTAAATGACAGGCTGGTGGTCAGTGTTTTATTTTCAAAAGCCCCCCCCCCCCCCCCAAAGTTGTTCATTGTTGTTTATTTTTTTCTCAAGAAAAACTTTTGTCAGGCTCAGACAAAAAAATATGTTGGTAAAAACTTTGATCCCTTCATTCTATAGTTTCACCAAACCAAGTCATTCACGTAACACCATTTACAATTGTATGTAACACAAAATGTGTTAACTATGAACTTAATCATTATTATTTGTGTTGGCTATATTCTTAATAGTTTTGAAGGTCGCAATAATTTAGTCGGTTAATAGTTTGGTGCTACAAGAAACGGCCGTGAAGAGTAGCAACGATAAAACTATTATAAAAATAAACTAGGTAGATTGCATGCAACCAAGCCCCACGCACAAGACGTCTGTATTTTAGTTTTCATTTTTATTTCAACTTGTTAAGTGTAACTGACAAGTGAACACAACAACACTTTGTTATTAATACAAAGATCTATGAGTATGTTAAAAGACATTACAAGTGATAATTTAGAGACCAAAGTGACAGACAAAGGTGTTAATGCAGAAACATGTCAGGAGTTTAAGAGTGAACAATTTAACGACGTAACACTAAAAGGTTTTTGTGACAGAGCTAAGTGTAGTTCAGTAGATGTTAAAAAGCGTTGTGTTGTTTCATTCATAATAAAAGATGGTCTGTTGTACAAGTAGTTTCAACATAGAGGATACCTCGAAATGATAGAAGAGCAACAAGCAGTAAAACAGGGAGTAGTTTTAAAGGAAGCCCACTCGATATCATTAGCAGGACATATGTCAATAAACAAAAACCAGACAAAAAGGTGTATTCGCAATTTTTTGTCCGGGGTGGATAAGCAGATTAAACAGTTTGTTAAATCGTGTGATGTGTGTCAAAAGTGTAGATATCCGGGGAGGTAAAGTGGAATTAGGGAAAATGAACGTCATTGCCATACCGTTTCTGAAACTAGCTGTTGACATTATAGGTCCATTAGAAATGTCCGAAAGAAAGAATAGGTAAATTTTTACATTGATGGATATAGCCACGAAATGCCCTGAGGCCGTGATATTAGCTAACATAAACACAAGATAGCATAGAGTAGGTGAACGGGGTATGTTTGAAACGATGCGTTCACATTTTGGTGTGCATGCTATAAAACGAAAATTGTGGCGCTCTGTTAGTGAACAGCTGCAAGTGACGTGGAACGTATAGATTTGGTAGTACTGTACAGAAACACTCCATCATCTCATATAGTATCAAGTACTGTACAGAAACACTCCATCATCTCATATAGTATCAAGTACTGTACAGAAACACTCCATCACCTCATGTAGTATAAAGTATTGTATAGAAACACTCCAAATGGCGGAATATTTCCTGATAATTTACATGGAATGTAAAACTTATGAAATAAATTCATAAATTCCAACTCATAAATTCTCATAGAATGATTTACATAATTATTAAATGAAACATTAATCAAAATTAAAAATATATTAAATATGTGACAATAGTTAAATTAATGCATTCAGCAAGTGACAATAATTCAATAAATACATTCAGCATTTGACAATAATTAAATAAATACATTGGCCGAGTGATAATAATAAAATTTATATATCACTATTTAACAATAATAAAATGAATACATTCAGCATGTGACAATAATAAAATGAATACATTCAGCATGTGACAATAATAAAATGAATACATTCAGCATGTGATAATAATTAAATGAATACATTCAGCATCTGACAATAATAAAATGAATACATTCTGCATCTGACAATAATAAAACGAATACATTCAGCATGTGATAATATAAATAAAGAAATAAAAAATACCAACTGAACAATCTTTACATTTAGTATTTAATAAATAATAATTTAATGAATACTCCCTTGCAGTTATTTCATTTAACATAGAGGATCTCAGACTCACAAAGAGCCAGCCCAAGACAGAAATGAATTATAATAAATGTCTGAAATCTCTCTTATGAAGGAAGAAAAGCATATTTTGAATAATTGAGATTGAATAACATTTAAAAAAAATCTCTTCAGTAATTCACGCTATGATATTCTTATTTGTGTAAAATTTC
Source organism: Bulinus truncatus (assembly GCA_021962125.1). NCBI lineage: Eukaryota > Metazoa > Mollusca > Gastropoda > Planorbidae > Bulinus > Bulinus truncatus. The sequence continues at coordinate 617,802 of JAGDYQ010000313.1, forward strand.
TCTTAATTAACAGTCCCTAATGCAAACTATTTCTCTTAATTAACAGTCCCTAATGCAAACTATTTCTCTTAATTAACAGTCCCTAATGCAATCTATTTCTCTTAATTAACAGTCCCTAATGCAAACTATTTCTCTTAATTAACAGTCCCTAATGCAATCTATTTCTCTTAATTAACAGTCCCTAATGCAAACTATTTCTCTTAATTAACAGTCCCTAATGCAAACTATTTCTCTTAATTAACAGTCCCTAATGCAAACTATTTCTCTTCATACAGTCCCTGATGCAAACTATTTCTCTTTAACCGATTTTCTTCATACAGGGAAACTTTACCCAGTGCAGAATTTCAAATTCAAGAAAACTAATTTAGAAATATGTTACGTTTTGATTATAGAAAGTATGAATTATTTTTTTTAACCTGTATAATGCACTAAACTTTTATTGTTCTTCTATGAAGAGTATGTATGTCTTATATGTCTAAACATGTAGTAATATTTTTGTCAAATTTTCATATTGCAGTTAAATAAATTAAACATATTCTCAGAGTTTACTATTAATAATGTTTTATCGAGCTATCTATTTCCCTACAAAAGATCTAAACTCTAGATCACGTTTTTATAAGTGTTTACGTATAAAATTCTTTGATCGATAACTCAACCATTGCATTTTACAGTTTGCGTTTTAGCAGCGTACAATTTTTTCAGTTCTCTTTTTTTTTGTTTTATATACAATCTGCACGTGTGTTTCCTCACATCTCATAGAACAATCCAAGCCAGACTTTTAATTTTATTTAGAGATAATTGATCCATATTTCAACAATGTCTTAATTTTTTTTTATCTGATGTATAGTTTAAAACTTTAAGAATGGTCTACTGTTTGCTTCGATGAATATAATCACTTGTCAATAAGTGTTTTAGAGAGAAGTATACAGGGAGAGAGGGTGTCGACGGTGGGAGCTATTCCCTTATAATAATTCAAACCCAATTAAAAGAAAAAACAAACATCATAGTCTTGCACTGATGGTCGTCATTACTTGCCCCTACTCCCCATGACGTACCCTAATGAAAACGAGTGTTTGTTATATTAAAGGTCAAACTTAATTGTATTGGTTAATAAATTCAATCGGTGTAACGACATTAAGATAAAGACAATGAATAGTACCGATCTTGTAGTTAACAATGAGACAATAAAGCAAAAAATATTGCTTGATTTAAGTGATGATGCGTTTACAGCCATATACATCATGATCTTCATAAATTGTGTTCTAGTCAACTTGCTGGGTTTGGTGGGTATTGTTAGAAATAAACAGAATATGTTGGTAATATCGCAACACAATATGAGAGATACAATAAGTTTGATTCATTTGTATCTTTATGTATCAGACTTTATATGTTCAACTTTGTTTTACAAATTATTACTTACATTGTATATAACTGTAATTAATATGTGTCTGTTATATTAACGGCAACCTACTATAAATACATTAAAATTGTGTGCATATTTATAAGTAGTGACAATAATAACTATAAAGAGAATGGCATCTGTTTGTTCCATTAATTTTTATAACTCGGGATGCTAATGTTTTTCATTCATAAACCAGATTTTTATGAACTCTTCATTTAATTTTCTTTTGTACGTCACTACAAGTCCCAAATCTCACACACTGTTTAAAACTTTGTTTTGAATTTTAAAATACTGCAGGATCCCGCCTTCAAAGTATTTATGATATCCCCCATTAATATCTGAAAAGACTTCAACAATTATTTTGCTATATAATACAGCTCCACTGCCCCCCCCCCCTTAGTACCTAATGACTTCTCCCCCTCCCCTTCCCCGGTTAATCAATTTACAAACCCCACTTCAGTTATCATATACGTTCCCCAATATAACCAATAAAACTGCAACACTCCATCCCTCAATTAATCTAATAAGATTCCATCCCTCCCTTTCCCCTTTAAATTATCTAATAAAACTCCCCACCCCCAATATTTCGATAACAATAAATAACGTAACTATATTATACATCAATTAATTACTCATGACAACAAAAACACACAAACAAAAAATACATTTATATGATAAATGAATAACACAAACGTTTTGTAGCTAGTGTAGTTCTTGTGAATAGGTAAAACAGACACGTTCAATTCAGTTTAATTTTGCACATTTGAAGTCACGTTTTTTAAAAATGTTTTCGTGTAATATTCTTTCATCGATACCCCTACCATTGCATTTTCCAATATCTGTTATGGCAACGTACTATTTGTTCAAATCCTCTTTTATTGTTTTTATAATTCATTCTTGATTGAACATTATTCTTTTTTTTAATATTCTGTTTAGTATGAAGATCCAAATTGAAAAGATCCAGTTTGTTTCAATAAAAATAATCACTAGTCTGTATGTGTGTATCAGAGGGTGAGAGAGAGAGAGAGAGAGAGAGGGCCAGAGAGAGAGAGAGAGAGAGAGAGAGGGCCAGAGAGAGAGCAGTGACACGTGGAGTTATATCCACTAAATTTTCGCGATTAAGCTAAACATTACTTGTCCCTCTTCCTCATTACGTAACCTAAAAAAAACACAACTAGATGGCTTGTGTGTAGTTTTTTTTTTTAGGAAAATTGTAATTTTATTTTTTAGATTCTATTGGTTCAACGTTATAAAGACAAAGACAATGAATAAAACATATAGTGGAGTTAACAATGAGACAATGAATAGTACAGATCTTGGAGTTAACAATGAGACAATGAATCAAGAAAGTTTGCTAGATCTCAGTGATGAAGCGTATACAGCCATGGACATCTTCATCAACTGTGTTGTATCCAACGTGTTGGGTTTGATGGGTATTGTTGGAAATATACTGAATATGTTGGTATTATCACAACACAATATGAGAGATACAACAAACTTGATTCTGTTGTATCTTTCTGTATCAGACTTTATATTCTCAGTGTTAACAGTTTTAGAACATATTACTTATATTGTAGATTACTGGGATAAATATTTGTATTTTACATTCAATGCATTTTACCTCGTAATGTTTGAATTCATTAAAATCGTGTGCTTATTTACAAGTACGTACTTTGTGACAATGTTATCTGTAGAAAGAATGATAGCTGTTTGTTTTCCATTTCATGTGTCAAGAATCGTCACAAAATTCAGAATTAAAGTTCTTGCCGTGCTATTAACATTTCTTTTAGCAGGGTTTTTTAGCCCAGCTTGCGGTTTAAATTATCTTGGTTATAATACTAAAGATAATGTTACTTTTGTAACAACTTTTCAAACAGAATTTTATCGGAATAATTTTAGTTTTCTTGCAGGTTTCTATCTGACTGTTTTTGTAAATATTTACTCCATGGTTATTCCCACACTTATTGTACTATTATGTACAGTAATGACTGTTAAAAAAATGACAAAATCTTCTAAGAACTTTAAAGGTCTGTCTGAAAATATAATGTCTAAACGAGTCAAAGAATTGAGATCTGTGAAGATAAGTTTATTTATGTCAATGTCGTTGATATTTCTAGTTTTGGTTCCATCTGGAACTATTGAAACAATAATAACTCGGTCACCAGGTGTTTTACATTTAAAACAAAGATCTATATGGGTTTTATTGTGTGCTGAAAACATTTTGTACATTATGAACTCTTCTTTAAACTTTCTTTTGTACGTCACTACAAGTCCCAAATTTCGTCAGACGTTTAAAAAATTGTTTTGAATAAAAAATGAGAATCATATGACGTAAATATTGTGACAATTCCCCTCTCCTCCTTACTTTAAAATTTATAGAACAAATTCCGAAACCCGCAGTTAGCTAATCAAACTTCACCTCCCCCCCACACCTTTTCTAATGCGCACCCCCTTCCCCCATAAGTTATAAGACTCCAACATTCCGTTTGATAAACTTAAAAAAAAAACACCAGCCCCCATTTTCTATTATATTACCTCCTTTTCCAATGATATGACTATCTCACCTCCCCGGTCTCTGGATAGCAAGAAATATCTTGTTCATATCTTTCGAAATGTGGATAATTTGAGCTTCAGTGTCACATCCTGATTGATGTTGTAAACAGGTCAGTATTGGTCACTGGGTGTATGATAGATTCAACAAATGTACCTACTCAACATGTCCAGGAAGTAGTGGAGACTCAGCTCATGATGTGGTTTATAGATGTGGTATTTGTACTATTAACCTGTCACTGTGTAAGTATGAATTCTAACCTTTATTACAGTCGAACTTGTATTGTCTAATGAGTTGTTTGTAAACAAACAATATAACGACGAATGTTTATTTTAAAAAAAAATTCCTTGCTTATTATTGTTACACATATATTTAAAGTTTATTTTTGTTTCTCAAACTTTAAAAAAAGTATTTTTTTTTTTAATTTATGCACTATTTCTTTTAGCTAGAATAAAAAAAAAAAAAAACAAAAAACAACTATATTTGTATTTTGTTTTCATACAATCATTAAATATCATCCTTGTGTTGTCTTATTGTTGATAATAGTTACAAATATTTATTGAATATAAGTAAACAAGATTAAATCACATTTTTTTAAACATGAAAAAAATCATAAAATTAATTTCTAGACATTATACATTGTAACAACCTACATTTTTTTTTATTTTCATGGGTAAAGGTGTGTTTTCCTATTCCATAATAACTACAATAATGGCTATTGTTTTACAAAATCTTTTCTTTCTATGATGAGAGTTATGATATTTTGAAATACTTCTGTACAGAGTAGTCTTCTAGAACATTGTCGAACTGAAATAATTTTCCGTTTATGAGAAAATTTTAGTTACAAAATCGTTATTACAGAGAAATAATTGATTTAAAAGCATTGAAATATAACAATTGGGAGCCGGGAACAAATATAGTCCTATTTAACTGATATTGACAACTTGTATTCGTCAGAGTTGTAAACAAACCAAAATTTTCGTAAAGTTGTATTAGAAGAAAATGAGTCCAACATAAAGATTGTCTTAAAAACTATTTAATAATACTGTTTACGGTTAATTGATAAATTGAGATTTGTTTGGAAGGGATATAACCAGTATAATTTTAACTCAGTGATATTTCTTGAAATTAATCGTGTAATGTTTAGATCCTTTAAAAAAAAGTACAACTGTGTTTAGATAAATTGTATTTTATGTAGAGATAAAGGCGGACTAAATACGGGTACGTTGCCAGTGTCCTACGTTGGAAAGGAGGCCGGCAAGACCACAGTTGTTTATTGTTGTTGGTTCTTTATTTACGAATAACTTTAGTTAGGCAAACACCAACAATATTTTGGAAAAAAATTTGATCGCTGCATTCTGTAGTTTCACCAAATTAAGTCATTCACGTAATACCCCTTAATATGAAACAAAAAATGTGTTACTTATGAGCTTGATAATTATTATTTATGTTGGCTAAATTCTCAATAGTTCTGATGGTCGCAAGAATTTAGTCGTTTAAAGGTTTGGTGCTACAAGTAACGGCCGTGAAGTGTAGCAACGATACAAGATTTTTGTCATAAAAATATTACAAAAAATAAACTCGATGCATTTAAAAAAAAAGAGTAAAGTTCCCTTAAGCCCCTAAAGACTCATCGGGACAGATGAAGTGTAGAATTCATCTGTTTTAGTAACCTCGGTATATGAAACAATTGTATGGTTAGCACAACGCCCAGCCACTTTTTACTCCCACAACATAAAGTCAGGTACCCATTTAAAGCTTGGTGGACTTGGAGACTTTCACCAGGACCACTCGACCACCCGTTCCCTGTATTTTAGTTTTCATTTTTATTTCAACTTGTTAAGTGTAAGTACAAGTAAACACAAAGATCTATGAGTAAGTTAAAAGACACAACAAGTGATACGTTAGAGAACAAAGTGACAGATGTAGGTGTTAATGCGGAAATATGTCAGGAAATTAAGAGTGAACAATTAAGTGACGGAACACTTAAAGGTTTGTGGGACAGACCTAAATGTAGTTCAGTAGATGTTGCTGTTGTTTCATTCATAATAAAAGATGGTCTGTTGTACCGGCAGTTTCAACATAGAGAATACCCTGATATGATAGAAGAGCAACTAATGGTACCATTGGGAAAACGGGGAGTAGTTTTAAAGGAAGCCCATTCGATATCATTAGCAGGACATATGTCAATAAACAAAACCAGACAAAGGGTGTATTCACAATTTTTTTGGCCAAGGGTGGATAAGGAGATTAAACAGTTTGTTAGGTCGTATGATGTGTGTCAAAAATGTAGATATCCGGGGAGGGGAGGTACATCGGAATTAGGGAAAATGAACGTCATTACCATACCGTTTCTGAAAGTAGCGGTTGACTTTATAGGTTCATTAGAAATGTCCGAAAGAAAGAATAGGTATATTTAAACATTGATGGATATGGCCATGAGATGGCCTGAGGCCGTGCTTGTCTAACATAAATACCAACACAGTCATTGAGGCACTTAGTAATATTTTTCGAGAATAGGGTTTCCAGAACAAATATTATCAGACAATGGCCCGCAGTTTAATTCAGAGCTATATAATCAGATTTGTCGTTTCTTCAATATTAAAACAGCAATATTATAAGACAACTCTGTATCACCCTATCTCCAATGGTTTAATGGAAAGATTTAATGGCTGCCTCAAAAATATGTTAAGAAAAGTGACGGAGAAGGATATTAAGAACTGGGATATATACATCAATGCAGCGTTGTTTGCATACAGAGAAGGGTTAATGAAGTATAAAGAAAGTATTACAGATATACCAGGCAAAGCTAAAGTGAAGGAGTTTAAAATAGAATTGACTACAGAGAAACCAATAACACTCAAACTGTATGTGGTGCCTCTCCATATGAGAGACAGACTGAATAAGGAGATAGATAGAATGTTAGAAATGGATATAATTGAAGAATATAATTCTCCATATGAGAGACACAATGAATAAGGAGATAGATAGAATGTTAGAAATGGATATCATAGAAGAATCTGATTCTCCATATGAGAGACACAATGAATAAGGAGATAGATAGAATGTTAGAAATGGATATCATAGAAGAATCTGATTCTCCATATGAGAGACACATTGAATAAGGAGATAGATAGAATGTTAGAAATGGATATAATAGAAGAATCTGATTCTCCGTGGTGTTGATTAAGAAAAAAGATGTATTTGGTTCGATCTCCGGTGATGTCTAATGGACATTTCAGGTGATAGTTTAAGTCCAGATATGTCTTTGGTGCTGCCTCCATGACCATTGCACAATTGGCTATGATTGGGATGAAAGAAGGCACCATACAAACAGTCCCATTAGTGGTTGATAGAATCTAAGAGATTTCATCTCATCATTACAGTGACCACACATACACGAATTAAGAAGTAAAGTAAGAGAGAAAGAGAGAGGACGGGGAATCGTTTGAAAGAAAACTTTTAAAATGAGTCGAACTTAAATAGAGTAAAATATTAAAACAAAATAAAATAATTAAAATAAAATGGTTGTCACCCAGTGTCTGAAATTTGAGCTCATTAAGCGACAGTCTTTCCTTATTTGTCGACTCGAATATCACAAAGTTACCGTACTATTTTTAAGTACACTCCGCTGTCAATGTCTTATTTCATTAAAACCTGTTTTTAGGAAAGGATTGTGTGTGTGTGTGTGTGTGTTTGTGATTGAGGAAGGGGTTGGAGGGGGGGGGGGGCTACTTGTTAAAGAAGAAATTGTTTTTTCAAGCTAAATTAAAAAAAAAAAGTTGTTTTGAAAATCTGATACGTGATAAAAATTATTATTCATAGATATATGTGTGTGTGTAAAAATTTAGATTAGTTGAAATTTAATTTAGTACTGCTTCATGGGCAGTAACCATAAGCTAGATTGATCTATAACCTGGGTTTAAATTTGCTTGGAAACTATGTTATTGCTTTTTTGTAGGTCTATCTATTGATTGTTTTGTTTGCCTTCACCTCTCAAAGAACTGGCAACATATCGCAGTTGGCTATTATAAATATAAATATACAGTTTTAACTATTATAGTCTTAACAGAATGCTGTGACTGATATAGTTATAAACAGAAAACTGTGGCTAATATAGTTATAAACAGAAAACTGTGGCTAATATCGTTATAAACAGAAAACTGTGGCTAATATATTGACCAAAATATTGTTTGTGAGCAATTCATGAGTGTTTAATAGCTACAGGCACAGTTGTTTTACTTGATGGTCTAGGAGGAACTGGTAAGACATATATCTATATATCAATCAATCCAACCAACTATTTTTCAATCTATCTATCCATTCATATATCATCAGTCTATCTATCTATCTATCTATCTTTCTATCTATCTATCTATCTATCTATCTAACTATCTATCTATCTATCTATCTATCTATCTATCTATCTATCTATCTATCCGTACATATATCTATTTTTCTATCCATCAATCAATCTATCTATCAATATATCTATCCATCCATCTATCGATCTAACAATCTATCTATCTATCTATCGATCTATATATCTATCTATCTATCTATCTATCTATCTATCTATCTATCTATCTATCTATCTATCTATCTATCTATCTATCTATATATATATATATATATATATATATATATATATATATATATATATATATCCTTCTATCTATCCATCCAAACATCTATCAATCAATATTGCTATCTATTGAACTATCTATCTATCTTTCTATCCATCAATCAATCTATATATCCAGCTACCTGTCCATCTATCTATCCATTTATATATCTATCTATTTATCTATCTATCTATATATTCCCTCTTTACCTCTCATATGTGTAAATGAATACAGTGATCTATGTGAGTTATTGGTCATTCATATACAATGCCTTGATTCATATCCATAAGCCGATATCACGTGTCACCTAAATACATCTAGTCTGTATTATTAAAAGTAAAGCTCTCAGTTACTCATTACTGATTCTCCGAAATCCTGAAAATAGAAGTATGAATGTCAGGAGGAAAATTGTGCCATTATGTATTGAACGACGTGATAGGTCTTGTTACAGATGCGGTGTAAGCTAATGTCATGCATCTCGATGAGAATTTTCAAATGCCTTCCCATTTATATCATTAACATGTCAATACTTAGTGGTCTGCGCATTGTTTTTATTGTTACCTAACGGTAGTAAACCTAAACGTTTGTTTCAGACCCCCACATATGACTTACCCAAAGATAAAATGTGTTCAGCCAGTTAACGATCTTTAATGAGAAACTAGGACAACACATGTGTATAAAAGAGTCATTAATTGCTTATAAAAATTGTATACCTTTTTGCACACTTTTACTTTCCTAATTAATGAGAGCTGGATATGTTAGATCATTCCTGCAAGGGGTGTGTAAAAGTACATTAAAGAGACAATATGTGTGCCCTTTGTCTTTGTAATATGTCTTTTTCTTGGTGTGATATATGCCTTACCAACATTCCAAATGTTGTGTGTAAAAGAGATTTCTGTAGGTTTGCCAATATTCTGATATCATTATAAAGTATTATATTACTGTTTATTTTTTTTTAAATATGAGCAATTCATAAATAATGCTGTTATTTGTATTATTGTATATCAATAAATGTATTTTTATTACCTGTGTAAATATTTGATTCATTCAAATAATTCAATTATTCTTTTTTTATTTTCCGAAGTCAATTAGTTTTTTTTTGTATCTAATTGTCACCACCAACATAAAAATTGAAAAAAAAAAATAATGAATGCAAAATTTGTACCAAAACATTTTATTAAAAAATTTGTTGGAATAAAAGTTTATCTTCCAATTTTGAATTGAACATGTACAGTATTAAAAAAAACATTTTCATGTTAAGTCTGCAGGATGTTGAAATGTGTATAATTTAACATACAGAAATGGCAAAGCTTTTTGCAGCTTTAAACATTTACAATAAATTCATCCACAAACGGAACTGACTTATAATGTACTAGTTGCAAGTACCCGGCTTTGCCCGGGTTTAAAATAAGGTTTTCTGTTTACCTTCTGTTTTCTCCCTATCCCCTCTCTCCCTTCCTCTCTCTCTCCCCCTCTCCCTCCCTCCCCCTCTCTCACTTTCCCTCCCTCCCTCTCCCTCCCTCTCTCCCATCTCCTCTCCCATCTCCCTCTCTCCCTCTCCCCCCTCCTTCTCCCCCAACGTCTATCCACCCTCTCTCCCTTCCTCTCTCCCTCTCTCCCTCCCTAGCCCTCTCTCCCTCCTTTCCCTCCCTCCCCTTTCCACCTCTCTCTCTCCCTCCCCCTCTCTCCCCCTTCCTCCCTCCCTCATTCCCTCTCTCTCTCCCTCCCTGCCCCCCTCACTCTTTCTCTCCCTCCCTCTCCCCACCCTCTCTCCCTCCCTCCCCTCTCTCCCCTCCCTACCTCCTCCCTCCCTCGCTTCCTTCTTTCTCTCTCCATCTCCCCTCTCCCTCTCCCATCTCCCTCTCCCCCTGCTCCCTCTCCCATCTCCCTCCCTCCACCTTTCCCCCTCCCTCCCCTTTCCACCTCTCTCTCCCTCCCCCTCTCTCCCCCTTCCTCCCTCCCTCCCTTTCCCTCTCTCTCCCTCCCCCTCACTCTCTTCATTCTCCCTCTCTCTCTCCCCCCCTCCCTCTCTCTCCCTCCCTCCTCTCTCTCTCTCCCTCCCTACCCCCTCTCTCCCTCCCCTACCCCTCTCTCTCCCCCTCGCTTCCTTTCTCTCTCCATCTCCCCCTACTCCCTTCTCCCCCATCTCCCTCTCCCCCATCTCCCTCTCTCTCCCTCCTTTTCTCCCGACCCTGTCCATCCCCCCCTCCCTCCCTCTCTCCCCCTCCTCCCTCCTCACCTCACCCTCCTTTCCTCTCTCTCTCCTCCTTTCCTCTCTCTCTCTCTCTTTATCTCTCTCCCTCCTCTCCTTCCTCTTTCTCTCTTTCTCTCTCTCTCTCTCTCTCCTCTCCCTCTCTCTCTCTCTCTCTCTCTCTATATATATATATATATATATATATATATATATATATATACTTATTATTATGGCTTCACACTTCTTCTAAAATCCTTCTTCATTCCTTTATCTTCCTCAAACTGTACAAATAAGGGAGCATGAAAAAACAACAACTATTCTTTGCATCACAAAGGCACAATACAGCACCAGCGCGCAAGTTCTATTCGAATCGGGAAATGACGTCACAGAGGAATTTTATTTATGGCGCCGTCGAGATTACTTTAATATAGTAAAATACTAAAATAAAAAAAAAATTAATTACAATTAAACTACCCATCATAATGAAACGAAACCTGTCCTATAACCTTCCCCGTGTAATTATGTGTATGTGTAACAAATTTCACGTTATTTGTTTGTCTCCATCTTGAGTTATAAGGGAACAGACACAGACAGACAGCAAATGCCTCTTATAAGTATAGATTTTTATTCAATATTGAAGGGAATAAAGTCCTGTTTTTCATATAATAAAATTCTGGAATAATTGCAAATCATTAAATCTGACAGTATTTAGTCAACTAAAATAATAAAATAATAGAAAATGGCTGTTTGTCAGCCACACAAATCTGACTAATTGAATTATGTAATTAAATTACATTTTCTGTATCTTAGTCAGACATCCAATTACCTAGTGTATACGTATTACTGTTATCTAAAAACTAAAATTCAGAGTCTATAGTTCACATTCTGAATTGTACATCGACTTCTGATGTCCAGTTATTGGTGCCACTTTAAGATAAAACCGAATTAAACTGTGTTCAGTCCTACAGTTTAAATAAACACACCGCACACATATACAAACACACATACATCAAAAACACACCACACATGCACACACACACACAAACACCGCACACACACACATACGCTACATCAGACAAACATACTTTTAAAAAAAAAATACAACTTATGAATGTTTGTCTCGGATGCATTGGTCCTCGACATAGAGTAAGAGAAGGGGGGGGGGGGGTTGAATCCGTATCATTAAAAAAAACACCAAGAAATAATTTGGAAAAATCAAAATGACTTTATATAAAACGTTTCAAAGATGTCAATGTCGATATCGTAGCCATAATTTCTCAATTCAGGAGACCAGATGGAAACTGAATGTACCAATTAGAAAAAAAGTGCCGCATATGAAACAAAAATATCGCAAGAAATAGCCCGGTGAGGTACCGAGGACGAACGACGAGCGCGGCTACATCATTGTGACAGCACACAATTTAAACTGTGTCTATGTGAGTATGTGTGGTAGTGGCGGCGTAAACTCTTATTGCGTAAAAATCTGGAGATTAATCCAAGCAAGCCGTTGTTATACGAAGAGATAATTGATACATGTTTCATCATTGTTTTATTTTGTTTTTAAATCTTGTATTTTTCTAATTTTTAGAGCATCTTCGAAAAAAAAATGCTCTATTGTCCCCGTTTTGTCTGTCCGTCCGTCCGTCCGTCATCACCCTAGATCTCAACAACCATAAGTCCTAGACCCATGATGTATATATCATTTTGTAGGTCTTGGCCTGCCATGTGTACATCAAAAGTTCATTTCGCGATAGGACCTCTGAGGGCCGGGCTTCAGGGCTCCTAAGGGGCTTATTTATTATATATATACACCTTGTACGATCAATAGCCCGTTCATTTGGTGCGAAATACTGCAGCACGTAGTTTCACCAAGATTTATTAAGAAACTCATCAAATGAAATAGTAAGCTTGTGTTCTGAGTTTAATTGAAAGTATCAGAGCTATGCAACAATTGACGGAGTTTTCGGACGATTAAATGACTATAATTTAGAATGTTTTCAATTATGAGTCCTATTTCAGTAACCACAAACCACTTGTAGTTAGATTTAAGAGACAATAATTTTTCTTCAAGTATAAAGAAACGTCTTTATATTTTTTTTTTTACAAATATATGCATTACACCATTGAATTTATAAACATTTCCAAAATTTACAAATATTTACTGAAAGATAGCATACGTACTGATACATAATACGAAAATGCGCTAACACGTCCTGTGTCCAGAATGGAACAGGCTTAATTGCTTGTTTTAAAGAATGGCCCATTGTTTAATTCAATGAAAACATTCACTACTATGTATGTATAAGAGAGAGAGAGAGAGAGAGAGAGAGAGAGAGAGAGAGAGAGAGAGAGAGAGAGAGAGAAATAGACAAAGACAGTGGTAACGAGAGGGTGGTTGGGGGGGGGGCTTTTCCCCCCAAATGTATTAGACCCCATTATTAAACCCATTATATTCTAGCACTCACGCTAATTATTACTTCGCCCCCTAGACTTTTTGAGTGTTTTACAAAAGGCCAATTTATTTTTTTTTGTTTGTTATTAGATTTAATCGGTTCAACGACATAAAGACTAAGACAATGAAACTCACAGATATCGGAGTTAACAATGAGACGGTTATGTTAAGATTCGCAAATAGTCTACGGTAGTGGAATTACGTGTGCTGCCATAGGAGATATGTTCGCTTAAGACGAACAACATCACCGTCGTGCGATCTCAGAGAGACATTATGACACATATACCTTACATACATGTAAACACCAACAAACAGTAATGAAAGTCGAACAAACAGACAAAGCGAAATCTATCGATATATCTATTCTGAGGCTCGGAACCCGAGTATGGTGGTGGCATTTGCGACCTATATTCGAGCCCAACAACGATAAATCTGCTATATAAAAATGTAACATATTAAGAAACTCAATGTGGCACCCGTCGCGATTACTCCTGCATTGTTTATACTTTTGTCTCTGAGTTTAACCCTTTTGCGGTGGTTCAGATATTGTTCATAAAAGTAGCGCCAGACTTCATTTTACTGTTTCGAAATCTCAGGAGCTATGACATTTTATAACAATGTTACCGCAGCCCCGAATCGGATCCTCATGGACAGGGAATGGGAGTAGATCGCTTTGGTTGGTGGGTGGGGGTAAAATGACATTAGTTTTTTTTTGTTGTTGTTTTATGCGGTTGTCATATTTTTCACTTTGATGACAATAATAACTCGGTCACCTGATGTTTTTCATTTAAAATTTAGATCTTTATGGCTATTAATGGGTGCTGAAAACATTTTGTATATGATGAAGTCTTCCTTTAACTTTCTTTTGTACGTCACTACTAGTCCAAAATTTTGTCAAACATTCAAAAATCTATTTTGAAAAAGATTAGAAATGTGTGTGGGGGAGAGGGGGAGGGGTTTGATGACAAAATGAAATGACGTAAAAATTGTGAAAATTGAACCCTCCTCCTCCTTTCCTTTTTAACCCCCCCTCCCCCCCCCAGTTTTCTCATAAGACTCAAATACGCCTCCCCGGTCGTTCGTAACAGGAATACCCTGTTCATGCAGTTTTATTTTATAGATGTTGACAAGTTAAACTTTATACTGTCATATCGTCATGGATGTCGTAAACAGTTCATTGTTGGTCACTGGGCGGACAAATTGAGCAGCTCAACATCTCTAGGATGTAGTAGAGCCTAAGCCCATTGTGTGAATATTTGTCCTATCAACCTGTCTAGAGTGGAAGTTTAGATTCTAAACTTAATTACAGTGGAGCTGGTATGGCCTAGTGAGTTGTTTATAAACATACACTATGGCGGTGATCGAGTTAATAAAAAAAAATATAAATGTATTGAAAGTTTTATTTATTTCAAAAGATTTAAAAACTAAATATTTTAATTTATTCACCATTTCTTTTGGTTAGAAAAAAAAATGTATCTTGTTTTCATTCAATCAATAAATGTCATGTATTTTATGCCGGTCTATTGTTTTTAATTATTAGTAAAAATGTATTAAATAAAAGTAAACAAGAATGAAATAATTTTCTGTCTATGAGAAAAGTTTACTGACTAAATTGTAATTAGAGAAATTATTGATTTAGATGGCAACAAGAGTCAGCCTCTATCAATTACCTCCAAGATCTTTTTTTCAATAGATGTTTCAGATATAAGTATTGAAATATAACACTTGAGAGCCGGGAACAAATATATTCTTATATACTTATATTAACAACTGGTATTCATTCCACTGGTAAACAGACAAAACGTTTTCAAAAAATGTATTAGAAGAAAATAAGTACAATTTAACGATTGTCTTAAAAAAAAAAAAAAAAATTAGTATTACAATTTGAGTTTGATTAATTAATTGGATTCGCTTGGAAGGGATATAAACAGTACAATTATTATTATGTCGTTTTTTAACTCAGTGATCTCTCTTGAAATTAACAATTAGATCCCTTAAAAAAAGTACAGCTATGTTTAGACATAGGGGATTAAATGACTGCCACATAGTCAGTGCCACACCTTCGAAAGGGGGCCCACAAGACTTCAGTTTTGCATTGTTGTTTGTTTTTTATTTAGAGAAAAAAAAAAACAACTTTAGTTAGTTTCACACCCAACATATTTTGTGAAATGTCTGTCTTGTTATTATTTCTTTAAAAAAATATTCAAGAAATTAAATTATCTTTTACCTTCCCAAATTAATTGAAAAACTGTTTATTTTATTGTCACCACTAACATCCGCAAGTTGCCGTTTTTTTTAAGTGAATTGAAATTTGAGACCAAAACATTGAAGTGAAAACATTCAAGGTATAAAAGTTTATGTTTCTATTTTGACTCAACATGTGCAGCATTATATAAGTGTATTCATGGACCGACAGCCAGATGCTAAAATGTTATATGTATAATAAAAATTATAAAACTACCAATTGAACTGACACGTAAATAAACTGGTTTGATAATTAGTTCAACATAAAGAAATGTCAATTTTTAAATTAAATGTACACATTTAAGAGAAGTTTACCATATTTGAAACTGACTTATTGTGTCAAATTATAGCATATATAATTTTATACATTGCTGGGTTCGTTTAATATAATTCTAAAAAGTAAGGCCGAAACAGTAAATCTAACAGTATATAGAGAACCAAAGTAATAAAATATTAAAAAATAGGTCTTTGGTAACCACAAAAAAATTCACTTATCAAATTCTTTAATTATAATCTCTGCATCACAGTCAGACAAGCCATTTACTCGTGTTGTACTGCTACTTACTCATCACCAGAGTCTACATTTGACAAACTCTACATCGTCTTCAGAACTCCAGCTCCTTGTGCAATCACACAAATCATCTCCAGCCTTACAGTCGACGTTACATATACGACAAAGAAACATGCACCACACACACATGCACACACACAAAGTAAAAAAAAATACATTTGAACAACGGGCTACTAACTCCCCATTCACGAAAATTCGGTTTACAAACACAATTTTTGAATGTTTGTCTCTGGTAACGAAAAGAGCATTGGTCTACGAACTAGGACATTGGGAGAAATAGAGAGGGGGAATCCTAACCGTAAAAATAGCAAGAAATAATGCGTACAAAATTATAATAACGGTATCTAAAGCCATACTTTCTTAGTTGAAGAACCCAGCAAAACTGAATCTACCAATAAGAAAAAATTGCCGCAACTGAAATAAAAAAAAACCGCAAGAAAAGATCAGTGATGAGATGGCGAGGTGAATATATTGGGGGACTAAACAATGAGACTGCACACGATTGAAAATTTGCCTATTAGTGCGTGATAGTATCGGCATGAGCTGATATTATGTACAACTTTATAGAGCAATCTAAGATAATTTATTCATGTTTTAATATTTTTTTTTATCTTGTTTTTAGTCTAATGTTTTAAAAAAATGTTTGGTTCAATAAAAAATCATTAATCTGTATGCGTGTGAGAGTGAGTGAGAGAGAAAGAGAGAGAGAGAGAGAGAGAGAGAGAGAGATAGAGGGGGAGAGAGAAATAGACAAAGGCAGTGGCAGAGATAGAGGGTGGCGGGGGCTATTCCAGGCTACAGATTAAGACCCTATTTGTTAACCCGTTATAGTCTAACACACACGCTCATCATTCCTGCCCCCCCCTCCATGTCTTACATAAAAAACGCTCCTATACTGTGTGTGTGTGTATGTGTGTTATATCAAAGGTCAATCTTAATTAATTTATTAGATTTAATTAGTTCAAGAACATAAATACAATGAATAGTACAGATCTTGGAGTTAAAAATGGGACAATCAAACAAGAAAGATTGCTGGAATTTAGTAATGACGCGTTTACAACCATGAACATTTTCATCAACTGTGTTCTAGCCTACTTGTTTTTATAGGTGGGTAGTATTGGAAATATACTCAAAACATTGGTTGGCTTTATCATAACTTTATTTGAAAGATATGACAAACTTGTTTCTGTTGTATCTTTCTGCATCAGTCTTTATGTTTTTTTTTACTGTGACTGTGTTACAACATACGTCTTGTTTCGCATATTACTGTAAGTAAATTTGTCATTTAAAATTTTTTAATGAATTTTAGAAAAGGAAGGGGGGGGGGGTATGAGGCTGTTTCAACATATAAGACACAGATTTGAACATTTTCCCCGAAAACTTTCATAAAAATGAAATCACTACATCATCTCATATAGTATCAAGTACCGTACAGAATCACTACATCATCTCATATAGTATCAAGTACCGTACAGAAACACTACATCATCTCATATAGTATCAAGTACCGTACAGAAACACTACATCATCTCATATAGTATCAAGTACCGTACAGAAACACTACATCATCTCATATAATATCAAGTACCGTACAGAAACACTACATCATCTCATATAATATCAAGTACCGTACAGAAACACTACATCATCTCATATAGTATCAAGTACCGTACAGAATCACTACATCATCTCATATAGTATCAAGTACCGTACAGAATCACTACATCATCTCATATAGTATCAAGTACCGTACAGAATCACTACATCATCTCATATAGTATCAAGTACCGTACAGAAACACTACATCATCTCATATAATATCAAGTACCGTACAGAAACACTGCATCATCTCATATAATATCAAGTACCGTACAGAAACACTGCATCATCTCATATAATATCAAGTACCGTACAGAAACACTACATCATCTCATATAATATCAAGTACCGTACAGAAACACTACATCATCTCATATAGTATCAAGTACCGTACAGAAACACTACATCATCTCATATAGTATCAAGTACCGTACAGAAACACTACATCATCTCATATAATATCAAGTACCGTACAGAATCACTACATCATCTCATATAGTATCAAGTACCGTACAGAATCACTACATCATCTCATATAGTATCAAGTACCGTACAGAAACACTACATCATCTCATATAGTATGAAGTACCGTACAGAAACACTACATCATCTCATATAGTATGAAGTACCGTACAGAATCACTACATCATCTCATATAGTATCAAGTACCATACAGAAACACTACATCATCTCATATAGTATCAAGTACCGTACAGAAACACTACATCATCTCATATAGTATCAAGTACCGTACAGAAACACTACATCATCTCATATAGTATCAAGTACCGTACAGAAACACTACATCATCTCATATAGTATCAAGTACCGTACAGAATCACTACATCATCTCATATAGTATCAAGTACCGTACAGAATCACTACATCATCTCATATAGTATCAAGTACCGTACAGAAACACTACATCATCTCATATAGTATCAAGTACCGTACAGAAACACTACATCATCTCATATAGTATCAAGTACCGTACAGAAACACTACATCATCTCATATAATATCAAGTACCGTACAGAAACACTACATCATCTCATATAATATCAAGTACCGTACAGAAACACTACATCATCTCATATAGTATCAAGTACCGTACAGAATCACTACATCATCTCATATAGTATCAAGTACCGTACAGAATCACTACATCATCTCATATAGTATCAAGTACCGTACAGAATCACTACATCATCTCATATAGTATCAAGTACCGTACAGAAACACTACATCATCTCATATAGTATCAAGTACCGTACAGAATCACTACATCATCTCATATAGTATCAAGTACCGTACAGAATCACTACATCATCTCATATAATATCAAGTACCGTACAGAATCACTACATCATCTCATATAGTATCAAGTACCGTACAGAAACACTACATCATCTCATATAATATCAAGTACCGTACAGAATCACTACATCATCTCATATAGTATCAAGTACCGTACAGAATCACTACATCATCTCATATAGTATCAAGTACCGTACAGAAACACTACATCATCTCATATAGTATCAAGTACCGTACAGAAACACTACATCATCTCATATAGTATCAAGTACCGTACAGAATCACTACATCATCTCATATAAGTACATAATTATTAAATAAAACAATAATCAAATTGAAAATATATTAAATATGTGACAATAATTAAATGAATACATTCAGCATGTGTCAATAATTTAATGAATACATTCAGCATGTGTCAATAATTTAATGAATACATTCAGCATGTGTCAATAATTTAATGTATACATTAAGCATGTGTTAATAATTTAATGAATACACCAATATGCGACAATAATTAAATGAATGCATTCAGCATGTGATAATAATTAAATACACACATCACTATCAGACAGTAATTTAATAAATACATTAAGATTGTCATAATAATTAAATGAATACATTCAGCATGTGATAATAATTAAATGAATACATTCAGCATGATACAATAATTAAATGAATACATTCAGCATGTGATAATAATTAAATGGATAGCCTACATTCAGCAAGTGATAATAATTAAATGCATACATTCATCAAGTGATAATAATTAAATGAATACAATTAGCAAGTGATAATAATTAAATGAATACATTCAGCAAGTGATAATAATTAAATGAATACATTCAGCATATGATAATAATAAAAACAAAACAACGATTGAAAAATCTTTATATTTAATATTTCATAAAAAATAATTTAATGAATACTCCCTTGCAGTTATTTCATCTAACATAGAGGATCTCAGACTCACAAAGAGCCAGCCCAAGACAGAAATGAATTATAATAAATGTCTGAAGTCTCTCTAATGAAGGATGAAAAGCATATTTTGAGTAATAGATATTGAATTACATTGAAAAAAAAATCTCTTCAGTAATTCACGCTATAAAATTCTTATTTGTGTAAAATTTCTCTTAATTAACAGTCCCTAATGCAAACTATTTCTCTTTAACCGATTTTCTTCATACAGGGAAACTTTACCCAGTGCAGAATTTTAAATTAATGAAAACAAATTTAGAAATGTGTTACGTTTTGATTATAGAAAGTATGAATTAATTTATTTTTTAACCTGTAGAATACCCTAAACAACTTTTATTTTTCTTCTACGGAGAGTATGCATCTCTTATATGTCTAAACATCTAGTAATATGCTATTTGTTATATTTTCATATGTTTTTATGTTTTTTTTTTAAATGCATAAAACCTATAAATAATAATAGAAAGTCATTTCACAAATAAAAATTTGTTAAGCAAAGATTTTCTCTCTCAGTTTTTATTAATATGAAATAAATGTCAATATATTTAATAATCTAGTAATAATATTTTATAATCGGCCGTTTAAAATATGGCCCCTACTACGACAGTTGTTTCCCTATGATATTTAGATAACCTAGAATATTAGCATGTATGGCTATTGAATTAGTTATATAGACCAGAATAAACGAAGTCATGTGATGCGAGTTAATTCTTTATTATCAACAACAATGCCAAACGTGTGTTCGAAACTCACAATAATGCCAATCCCTTATATTTCGCCCCCCCCACCCCCTCTTTCAGCTCTCAACTCTACCCCGACTATCCCATTAAATATAGGGGAAGTGGTGGTATATTTGTATGCACAAGTTTTGAAAGGGCTCAGCTAGGTTAAAGACATTCTTCTTAAATCTTTCTATTTGCTGAAGATTAAAATTGAGAATTCCTACTAAAAATATCAAAACATTGTATAATATCTTTAACGAAATACTGTTTTAAATGTGTGTTAGTTTAAAAATTTATTTTTAAACAAAAGTTTATTTTTAAAAGATCATATTTTTAATATAGTTTTAACTACAAAAAAAAACCGATTCAAAATATCAAAAAATTGTATAATATCTTTAACGAAATACTGTTTTAAATGTGTGTTAGTTTAAAACTTTATTTTTAAACAAAAGTTTATTTTTAAAAGATAATATTTTTAATATAGTTTTAACTACAAAAAAAAATATGTTGCAAGGGTATTGAAGTTAAATAAATTAAACATATTCCAAGATATTACTATTAATAAGATGATATCTAGATATCTATTTTCCTACAAAAGATTTTAAGCTCTAGATAACGTTTTTATAAGTTTTTACGTAAAAAAATTGTTTGATCGATACCCCAACCACTGTATTTCACAGTTTACATTATTGCAGCGTATGATTTTTTCAGTTCACTTTTTTGTTTTATACACAATCTGCACGTCTGATATAACAATCCAAGACAGACTTTTAATTTTATTTAGAGATAATTGATCCATATTTCAACAATGCCTTATTTTTGTTTAATCTGATGTATAGTTTAAAACTTTAAGAATGGTCTATTGTTTGCCATAATGAACATAATCATTATGCAATATGTGTGTGAGAGAGAAATAGACAGGAAGAAAGGGTGGTGATGGTGGGAGCTATTCCATCATAATAATTCAAACCCGATTAAAAAAAACATTATAGTCTAACACACACGGTCGTCATTACTCGCCCCTACTCCCCATGACTACCCTAAAAATACAACAACGTGTGTTTGTTATATTAAAGGTCAACATTAATTGTATTTGTTAATAGACTCAATCAGTTTAACGACATTAAGATAAAGACAATGCATAATACTATTACTTTTAACAATGGGACAATGAAGCAAGAAATATTGCATCTTCATAAACTGTGTTCTAGCCAACATGGTGGGTTTGGTGGGTATTGTTGGAAATATACTGAAAATGTTAGTATTATCAGAACACAATATGCGTGATACAATGAATTTGATTCATTTGTATCTTTGTGTATCAGACGTTATATTTCCAACTTTGATTTACAAATTATTACTAATATTGTATATTACTGTAATTAGTATGTGTCTGTTTCATTGACGGCAACCTACATTGAATACATTAACATTTATGAGTAGAGACAATGATCACTAGAGAGAATGACAATTGTTTGTTTTCGATAGCATGTATAAATTTCCTCACAATATTTAGAATTAAAGTTCTCGCCGAGCTAATAATGTTTCTTTTAGTGGGTTTGTATGGCCAATATTGTGGTAAAAATTATCTTAGCTATTACACACAAGATAATATTACTTTTATAAAAAGTGTTAAAACAGGATTCATTCATTTGCACAATAATGACTGTTAAAGAATAACCAGGTCTTCTAAGAACTTAAAAATGTTATTGTCAAAAAGAGTCAAAGAATTGAGACAATTATAGCTCGGGATCCTAATGTTTTTCAATCAAAAATCAGATTTGTATGAACTCTTCATTTAATTTTCTTTTCACTACATGTTCCAAATCTCATAAAATGTTTCAAACTTTGTTTTGAAGTTAAATTTTTTTTTCAGGACACCCCCCCCTTTCAAAGTTTGAATGATATACCCCTCAATATCTAAAAGACTTCAACAATTATTTTGCCATATATTACATCTCCGCTGCCCCCCCCCCCTTGTACCTAATGATTTCTTCCATCCCCACTCCGGTTATCAATTTCGAAACTCCACTTATCAGTTATCTTATAAGATCCCCCATTTAACCTATAAAACTGCAATACCCCCCTCGCACTATTAATTTAATAAGATTCCACCCCACCCCCTTTAAATTATTTCATAAAACTCCCCACCCCCTAGTCTTTCGATAACAATATACAATGTGGCTATATAGTAAATCAATGTATTACTCATGGCAACAAAATCAAACACTGTTATTTATAAATGCATAACACGAACGTTTTGTAGCTAGTGTAGTTCTTGTGAATAGGTAAAACAGACACGTTAAATTCATTTTAATTTTGCAAATTTGAAGTCACGTTTTTTAAAAATGTTTTCGTGCAATATTCTTTTATCGATACCCCTACCATTGCATTTTCCAATATATGTTATTGCAGCGTATGATTTGTTCGAGTACTCTTTTATTGTTGTAATCTAAGCCAGCCTTTTAGATTTACGTCGTGATAATTCATTCATGTTTGAACAATTTTCTTAGTACGAATGTCCTAACAATCACTAGTCTGTATGTGTGTATCAGAGAGAGAGAGAGAGAGAGAGAGAGAGAGACAGACAGAGAAGAGAGAGAGAGAGAGAGAGAGAGAGAGAAATAGACAGAGACAGTACCAGGGAGAGAAGGTGACAAGTAAAGTTATCTCCCCTAAAGTTTCGCGAATAAGCTCAACATTACTTGCCCCCCCTTCCCCGTTACGAAACCTAAAACAAAAACACCACTAGATGGCGTGTGTGTGGATTTTTTTTTTGGAAAAATTTAATTTTTTAGATTCTATTGGTTCAAAGTTATAAAGACAAAGACAATGAATAATACATATAGTGGAGGCGACAATTAGACAATGAATCAAGAAAGTTTGCTGGATCTCAGTGATGAAGTGTATACACTATACAGCCATGGATATTTTCATCAAATGTGTTGTAGCCAACTTGTTGGGTTTGATGGGTATTGTTGGAAATATACTGAATATGTTGGTATTATCACAACACAATATGAGAGATACAACAAACTTGATTTTGTTGTATCTTTCTGTATCAGATTTTACATTTTCAGTTTTGACTGTTTATCAACATATTGCGAATATTGTATATTATTGGAATAAATATTTGTCTTTTACATTAACTGCAGTTTACTACGTAGTATTTGAAAACGTAAAACTTCTGTGCTTATTTACCAGCTCTTACTTTGTGACAATGTTATCTATAGAGAGAATGATAGCTGTTTGTTTTCCATTTCATGTTTCAAGAATAGTCACAACATTTAGAATTAAAGTTCTTGCCCTGCTAATAACATTTCTTTTAGCGAGTATTACGAGTCCATATTATGGTATGGTTGGTCTTAGTTATTATACAGAAGACAATGTTACTTATATAGCATTTTTTTAAAACAGATTTCTTTCTGAATAACTATAGTTTTATTTCTGGTTTCTAATTAAGTATTTTTGTTAATATTTACTCCATGACTATTCCCACACTTATTGTACTATTATGTACATTAATGACTGAAAATAAAATGGCAATGTCTTCTAAGAAGTTAAAATGCCTGTCTGAAAATGTAATGTCAAAACGAGTCAAAGAATTGAGATCTGTGAAGATAAGTTTATTTTTGTCGATGTCGTTGATATTTCTAGTTTTAGTTCCGTCTGGAACTATTGAAACAATATTATATCGGGATCCTAATGCTTTTCATTTACAAGACAGATCGTTATGGCTATTAGTTGATGCTGAAAACATTTTGTATATCATGAACTCTTCTTTTAACTTTCTTTTGTACGTCACTACAAGTTCCAAATTTCGTCAGACGTTTAAAAATTTATTTTGAATAAAAAAGAGGGGCTGGTAGGTCATTGATAAATTATATGACCTAAAAATGGTAACAATGGTAATCCGACCTTACAAATGTATACCACGAATTTCAGAACCCTGAAATGATATAATAATTATATAATATGATATTTAAAAAAAAATGTACTTACTCAACATGTACATGTCCAGGAAGTTTTGGAGCCTCAACTCATTATGAGTGTTATAGTAGATGTAGTATTTGATATAACAACCTGTTCACAGTTGATGTTTTGATTCTGGTCTTACATACTTTGGGGCTGGTGTTGTCTTGTGAGTTGTTTATAAACAATATGGCGGTGATCGTTTAAAAAAAAACATTTGCTTATTGTTATTACTATATTTAAAGTTTTAATAATTTGTCCAACTTTAAAAACTAAATATTTAAATTTATTGACTAATTTGTTTTGCTTAAATAAAATTAACAAATATTTTGTATTTTATTTTCATTAAATTATCATCTGTCATGTTGTTCTATGTTGGTCTTTTTATTGGTAATACATTGTCAAAATTATTGAATAAAACTAAACAAGACAGTATCATAAAATGTCCATGTGGCCTTCCCCTCTGGGAATACTGTGATACTAAGGCGCATCATCACAGAAATAACTGTTATCAACTTACCAAGCTATTTGTCGACAAAAGGTTAAAACCGACATAAACTTAGGACCTCAGAAGATGCAGATTCCACCACTTCACATCACGTTAGACCTCATCAAGACATTCTAATTGATCTAGACCTCATCAATACATTCTAATTGATCTAGACCTCATTAAGACATTCTAATTGATCTAGACCTCATCAAGACATTCTAATTGATCTAGACCTCATCAATACATTCTAATTGATCTAGACCTCATTAAGACATTCTAATTGATCTAGACCTCATCAAGACATTCTAATTGATCTAGACCTCATCAAGACATTCTAATTGATCTAGACCTCATCAAGACATTCTGATTGATCCAGACCTCATCAAGACATTCTAATTGATCTAGACCTCATCAAGACATTCTAATTGATCTAGACCTCATCAAGACATTCTAATTGATCTAGACCTCATCAAGACATTCTAATTGATCTTGACAAGAAATCTGCAGCTTTCAATTACCTGTACGATCTCTTCCAAAAACAGTCTTTAAAAATTAGTATTGAAATATAATATTTAACAGCCTTGAAAACAAATGAAGGGTTCACGGCAATACTCGTCTTCATAAAGTGCCCCGTAAGACTTCATTTGTCCTAGTTGTTTTTTGTTTTGTTTTTTTTATACTAAAAACTTTCGTTAGGCCCTTACTAAAAATATTTTGAGAATGTAACTATATGACCCTCCACAGTCTGTGGTTCCAGTTTTTACCAAATGAAACGTGACACACTTTAAAGAAGTGTATAATACAAAACGAGCTCATTGTGAACTTAGTTGTAAATATTATAGTAGGCTTTATTCTTATTGTTACGATGGTCGCACAGCTTCAGTCAGTTAAAGGCTCGTGCTATCAGTGATGACCTGAGAGGGTAGCAACGAGTTAGGCTCAACGCCGAGGGTTTTGAGCTATACGAATTTTTGGTCATAACAATGTTACAAAAATAAACTAAATGTAATAAAATTTATTAAACATAAAGTATAAAAAAATAGAAAATGGTTTTTTGGTAGACACAAAAACTCACTAATTGAATTATATAATTAACTTACATACCATTTTCAATTGTTGTACTGTTAGTTACACACTAAACATCAGAAACTATAATTTACAAACTGATCTCTATATCGTCATTAGATCTCCTTTTGCAACCAGAAAATAAATCCTACACATAATATTTCCAGCCATAAATATACGACATAGACACATGCACACAACACTCACATACATAATACACACAGACCACACAGCCACACACACACACTAGGTAAAACAAGCAATTTAAGTCTTTTCCGTTTCGGACGAAGGACATTTTAGAGTATTTTAGTTACGGTTACGCCGGACGAAATCCGTATAGAGAGGGAAGTAATCATGTTGAATAACTGTTACAAAAATAAATAATGATTACGCCCCTTTGATTAGCTTTTATTATTAATATTTCAAATATAAGCAAAAACGGTACATAAGAAACGCTTATATTTTGGCCCTGGAAGGTCAGATCGCAAAATGGACTTTTGATGCAAACTTGGCAGACCAAGACCTACAAAATGATATATACATCATGGGTCTACGACTTATGGTTGCTGAAATATAGGGCGCTCCTTTGTTAGTATAGCTTATATTATAAAAAAGGTACTTAATACGCCCCCTTTTTCGGCCCTCAGAGGTTTTATCGCAAAATGAACTTTAGCTGCACACATGGCAGGCAAAAACCTACAAAATGATATATACATCATGGGTCTAGGACTTATGGTTGTTGAGAACTAGGGTGATGAGGGACAGACAGACAGACAGACATACAGCCAAAATTGTCACAAAATTTATAATTAAATATCTGGCCGAGCTTATTATATTTATTTTAACGGATTATTAAGCCTATATTGTGGTGTAAACTATCTTAGTTATTATACTGAAGATAATTTTACATTTATAACTACTTATAAAACATAATTCATTCAGAATAATTATAGTTTTCGTCTTGAGTTTTATCAGACTATTTTTTGTTAATATTTCTAAATGACTATTGCCACACTTATTATACAATTATGTACGATAATAAATGTAAAACAAAAAATAAAAAAAATAGCAATTTCTTCTAAAAACTTAAAAGGTCTGTATGAAAATGTCGAAAAAAGAGTAAAAGAATTGAGATCTCTGAAGACAAGTTTATTTTTGTCAATGTCATTTAACAGAAAGTGCCAAATGGCTGTAAATTTTGTCTGAAATTTATTATACATTAACAACTTTTTCTTTAGTTTTCTTTTGTACGTCACTACAAGTCCAAAATATCGTCAAACGTTTAAAAAATTAATATGGTCTATCGATATAAAGAAATATCTTGTTCATAACATTTTTTAGACGTGGAGAAGTAGAACTTTTTAGTGTCACATCATATTGAATGTTTTAACCAGGTCAGTATTGGTCACTGGGTGGATGACAGATTCAAATAATTTACCAACACACCATGTCCAGTAATTGGTGGAGCCTCAGTTTATGGATATAGATGAGGTCCTTGGTACAACCAACTTGTCCACAGTCGTATTGTTTAGTGAGTTGTTTACAAAATAACAACAAACAATTGTTGTTTGTTTATTGTTATAAAATATTTAAATTTATATTTATTTCTCAAACTTTAAAAACTAAATATTTTAATTTATTCACCAATTCTTTTTATATTTTGTATTCATTCAATTTTCTGTTATCATGTTTTTTATGTTGGTGTTATTTTAGATAAAAATTGATCAATATCTTTTTAATAAAGTTAAACAAAAATAAAGACATTTTTTTAAAATTGAAAAAAATCACAATATGAAATTCCTTAATTTACACTATGAAATGCATTTATATTTTTTCTTTATTGTTCTTAGGTAAAAATGTGTTTATTTGAACCTGTAATGCCTATAACAATGGCTTTGTAATCACGATAATAATATTATGAAATACGTCTGTAGTTTTAGTCTCACCAAAGCTAAGCCTTGCATAAAACAAACCTTAAAGAAGTATGTAACACAAAATATTTTAATTATGAACTTAATAATTATTCTTATATTAGGTTTCGATGTTAGCACGACTTTAGTCAGTTAAAGGCTCGGTTCTATTAGTGACGGCCTTAGATGATAGCAACATGTCAGGCCCAAAGCTATGGCTTCCTTGCTAGATGATTTTCGTATATATTTATATTTCATCTTGTTAAGTGTAACAACACTTTGTTATAAATACTTCAGTTTTGAAAGATACGAAATAAATTCGGTTAAGGTGAAAGCTATTTGTTAAGCTCAGCATGGCTCCATATGAATCAATTCTTTCTATCTCTAAACGCATGACTAAATCTTGCATAACGGATTATTGTGCCAGACACAATAACATTGTCTACTATATACAAAATAACCGGCATTGGCAAGATGTTAGAATGTTTATATAGAATAACAACTTTAAAAAACACCAATTAATCTGGCAGGTAAATACATAATTAATTTAACATACACAAAGTCAATGGTTAATGCAGCTGTAAAAATGTAGAAAACATGGCCATATTCGACTTATTATTTTTTTTTTATATAAAAGAGATTACTCTCCGGTTTTTATTTAATAACATTATACAAAGTACTGCACAACAGTCAATCAAACAATATTTTGTGAATATAATTAATACAATTATAAAAAACGGCTTTTTTGTAAACACAATAAACTCACTACTTAAATTCTATAATTTAATGCCATTCTCTGCATCCCAGTCAGGCGTTCCGTTTGACTTGTTTTACTGTTAGATACATAATAAACACCAGAGTCTATATTTGACACACTGTAGCTCGTGCTGCCACTTCAAAATAAAACCCAATCAAAATATATCCGCAACACACACACACAGACACACACACACATTAGGTGAAAACAATACAAATGAAGACCGGGCTACTAAATCTCCATTCACAATCATTCGGTTTATAAACAAAAACTTTTAAATGTTTGTCTAGGGTAATGCAAAAGTCTACGGACTAAGACATAGCATACAACAGTGAAAGTTGAGGGGAAAATCCGACCTGTGAAAGCAAGTAATAATTCGGAAAAAAACAACTGAATCTAAAATGTTTGAAAGATGTCCATGTCGATATCGTTCCCATAATTTCTTAGTTGTAAAGCCCAGTGGAAATTGAAAAATTTTGCCGCATCTAAAAAAAAAAGAAGAAAAATCAGCATGAAAGATCAGGTACTATGTGCTTAGGAGAAAAAAAAAACGGATGAGGTTTTGAGACAGCAGTGGATTGAAACTTTGCTATTGAGTGTTTATGGTAGAGTCGGTGGGAGATGTTTGTTGATCAATCCAGTCAGAATGTATATTTTACGTAGCGACTATTAATTCTCGTTTCATCATTGTTTTTATAAAAAAAAAATGTTTATTGTAAAGCTTTAAAAAATGGTCCATTGTTTTCTTCAATGAAAATAATATTATGGTGTGTGTGTGAGATAAATCGACAAAGACAGTGACTGGGAGTTAGGGTGGACTGGGAGTTAGGGTGGACTGGGAGGGGGGTATTCCCCCACAAGGATTAAATGTCAATATTAAACACATTATAGTTTTACTCACACTCTCATCATTACTTTCTTCCCCCCCCCTCGTGTCGTAAACTAAAGAAGTGTTCCTAGACTGTGAGTTTATTTGTGTTATATTATTGATCACATTTAATATAATTTGTAATTAGATTCAATCGTTTTTCGACATAGACAAACACAATGAATAGGACATATCTTGGAATTAACAATGGGACAAGAAAGATTGCTGGATTTAAGTGAGCTAGACAACTTGATGGGTTTGATGAGTATTGATGGAATTATAAATATGTTGATGTTGTCAAAATACAATATGACAGATGCACATCTTAATTCCGTTTTCTGTTTGAGACATTATTTAGTTAATTATGACTGTTTTACAACAAATGGCTAATAGATGAAATGAAAATTAGTCAATTATAAATTTGTAAAAAAGGCTAGGGGAGGGGGAAAATGTTGGTGATCAATAATAAAACACAAATTTGAAAACTTTCCTCGCCCCGTTTCCTTAAAAAAAATGATATGACAAGTCTGAAAATTCCAACTACCCACAGAATTATCTGTAGGACTCCAACACCCCTGTTGATCTAACTAAAGGGACGCTACTGCAGTTGTTTACTTATTGTATCATTTATAGTCATACATTAGAATCAATAAATGACAATCAAATTATTTCAATGTTTTACCCCTGCTTTGGTTGTATGTAAACGTGTCTTGGATCATACATGTAAGCAGTAACGTACCGGTCATTTTTATACATATGTATAATAAAATAATAAAGTAATTACTGCGTGATTTCTGAGTGATGTTATTTAATTTGCAAATTTACTTTTTAGCAGAATTAATTTTATTTTAAATTGAATAACTGTGACTGTTGTTGTTGATAGATCTGTTCTTTGTTTTCAATATTTTATAAGAAATATCACACAAATAGCTAAGCTATATTCGTACATCTTTGTCGTTCTTCCCGGGTTGTACGTTAAACAAGCAGTATAATAATATAAATCAGATATCTATTATGTAACAGTTGTGTAGCAGAACAAATGGTCAATATATTTATAACAGGAATCAGAAATTGCTTAGCCTCAATAAATTTGTATCAATAAAACTCTTTACTATTTAAATTATTTTTAACAAAACTACAACATGCCATGTATTATTGAAACGTAGTTAAAATTATATATTTCTAATTGATAGCTAAACCATCGGCACTAAAATGCTCCATTCCAGATATGGAACTACAAAAAATTTCTTGGGTAGGGGACTCACTGAGATCCCCTCCCCAAACCCATCCTCTAAGTTCGCAAGCCTCCATTTTCGCCCCTCCCCCCGAACATTTATTCTACCCCAGCCAGAGGCGGATTTACGGGAAGGGGCCTGGGGGGCATGCCCCCCACCCGTTATTGCAATTTTATTTAATACATCTTAAATTATCGAAATTTTTTTTGTTCTAAGACCAATTTTCAACAATGAAAACAGTTTTGCCCATCCCGGTCAATGTTTTGCCCCCCCCCGGTCAAAATTGTCTAGATCCGCTCCTGTGCCCCAGGATCATTTCTTCGGCACCCCCCCCCCTCTTTCGAAAAAAAATGTTCGCCCCCCCTCCCGAAAAAGTTATCGGCCCACCATCCAATATTTCTGGCTACAGGCCTGTGTTTAGTCTGAAGCTCTTGGGAATGATTCACTATTTGCTTCAATGTAAACAATCACTAGTCTGTATGTGTGTGTGAGATATAAACAGAAAGAAGCAATGGCAGGTGGGTATCTTTTCCCTCAGGATACAGACCGAACTATAAAACCCATTAAAGTAAAGTACAAATGTTCATCATAACTTTCCCTTACTCCCCTAAACAAACCCTAAAAAATGCTCTTAGACTTGGTGTGAATATATGCTATATTAATGGTAAATCTTAATTTTTGTTTATAGATTTTATCGACTCAATGACATAAATACAAAGACAATGAATAGAACAGATCTTGGAGTTAACAATGAGATAAGCAATCAAGAAAATTTACTGGATCTCAGTGATGAAGTGTATACAGCCATGGATATCTTCATCAACTGTGTTGTAGCCAACTTGCTGGGTTTAATGGGTATTGTTGGAAATATACTGAATATGTTGGTATTATCACAACACAGTATGAGAGATACAACAAACTTGATTTTGTTGTATCTTTCTGTATCAGATTTTATATTCTCAATGTTTACTGTATTGCAACATAGCGCTAATATTGTATATTACTGGAATAAATATTTGTGTTATACATTAACTTCAGTTTACTATACAGTATTTGATTACATTAAACTTGTGTGTTTATTTACAAGTACGTACTTTGTGACAATGTTATCTGTAGAGAGAATGATAGCTGTTTGTTTTCCATTTCATGTGTCAAGAATCGTCACAAAATTTAGAATTAAAGTTCTCGCTGTGCTAATAACTTTTCTTTTAGCCGGTTTTTTAAGCCCAGTGTGTGGTATAAGATATTTTAGTTATGATACAGAGGATAATGTTACTTTTATAGGATCTTCAATGACAATTTTATCTGAATAATTATTATTTTTTTGCTGGTTTCTATCTGAGTATTTTTGTTAATATTTATTCCATGGCTATTCCCACACTTATTGTACTATTATGTACAGTAATGACTGTTAAGCAAATAAATTCTTCTAAGAACTTAAAAGGCCTGTCTATAAATGTAATAGCTAAAAGAGTCAAAGAATTGAGATCTGTGAAGATAAGTTTATTTATGTCTATGTCATTGATATTTTTAGTTTTAGTTC
Source organism: Bulinus truncatus (assembly GCA_021962125.1). Taxonomy (NCBI): domain Eukaryota; kingdom Metazoa; phylum Mollusca; class Gastropoda; family Planorbidae; genus Bulinus; species Bulinus truncatus. The sequence goes on from JAGDYQ010000313.1 coordinate 650,294, forward strand.
CATCAGGAACTATTGAAACAATACTATCTCGGGATCGTAATGCTTTTCATTTGAAAACAAGATCTTTATGGCTATTTGTTGATTCAGAGAACATTTTATATATTATGAACTCTTCCTTTAACTTTATTTTGTACGTCAATGCAAGTCCCAAATTTCATCAGACGTTTAAAAAAATGTTTGTAATTAAAAAAAATTAAGAGGGTTGTTGTTGACAAATTATATGACGTAAAATTGTGACAATGTTATCCCCCACCTTTCTTTTCTTATAAATTCATACAAGCCAGCAATTATTTAATAAGATTCCATCCTCCATTTTCTAATGCAAACTCCCCACTCTAAAATTACCTAATTATCTTCCAACCCCCCCTCTATCAGTAACCTCCCTTCTGAAATATTTGACTCCAACTCCACTCACCTTAAGTATCTAATATAGACTCAACATTCCCCCCTCCATAGGTCTCTGGATAACAAGATACACCGTGTTCATGTCATTTTTTTCGAATTGAGGATAATTTGCGCTTTAGTGTACTTTCCTGATGGATGTTGTAAACAGGTCAGAGCCGGTCACTAGGGGGATGATAGATGCAACAAATGTACCTACACAACATGTCCAGGAAGTTGTGGAACTTCAGCTTATGATGTGGGGTATAGATGTTGTATTTGTATTATCAACATGTCCACATTGGAAGTTTCAATTCTAAGCTTTATTACAGTGGGACTTGTATTGTTTAATGAGTTGTTTATAACAAACAATAAGAAGTGATAGATTTAATACAAAATTGTTGTTTTATTTCTGTTTTAAATATATTTGAAGTTACATTTATTTCTCAAACTTTAAAAAAAAAAATATATATTATTTTATTCTCCATATAAATTGGTTAGCAAAAAATATATTTTTATTTTGTTTATATATAGGGCCTAATCATTAAATGTCATGTTGTTTTATGTTGGTCTTGTCGTTTGTAATACTTAGTAAATATTTATTGAATACAAGTAAAGAAGAATAAAACACATTTTTTTACATGAAAAATTAATTTTAATTTACTTCAAGATATTACACATTGTAACATTTTTTTTTTCTTTTCAGTTTTATGAGTGAAGGAATGTTTATCTATCCCCGTAATAATTACAACAATAGTTTTTGTTCCGCAAAAAACTTTTGTTTTGAAAACAAAAAATAGGCGAATTTTGAATTTTTTTTTTTCTTTTGAGACTATTCTTCTCTCGCATTAAATAAATAATAGTCTTCTAGAAAATTTTGAACAGAAATAATTTTATGTTTATGAGAGAACTTTAGTTTCTAAATTGTAGCTACACAGACATTATTGATTAAGATGGAATTAAAAGTCAGCCTCTATCAATTACTTCCAAGATCTTGTTTCAATGGAGGCTTCAGACCTTCAGCATTGAAATATAACACTTGGGAGCCGGGAATAAATCTTGTGTTAAATACTGATATTGACAAATTGTAGTCATCAGAGTGGTAAACAAACAAAAACGTTTCAAAAAAATGTATTAGAAGAAAAAAAGGCTCAACATACAAATTGACTTAAATAAAAAAAAATAATATTAGGCCTATAATTTGAGGTTGATTGATGAATTGTAATTCGCTTGAAATTGATATCACCTGTATAACTACTATTATTTCGATTTTTTTTAAAAACTCAGTAATCTCTCTTAAAATTAATCCTGTAACAGTTAGATCTGTCAAAAAAAAGTACATCTTTCTTTAGATCAAGTCATTGTTTATGTAGAGACAGTGGTGGACTTCAATCGCAGGTACGTGGCCAATGTCCCACCTTCGAAAGTCGGCCGGCAAGTTATCAGTTTTGTATTATTGTTTTATTTACAAAAAAAACTTTAGTCCCACACCAAAACTATTTATTCAAGAAATTGAATTATCTTTTTCCTTCCCTAATTAATTGAAAAACTGTTAATTTAATTGTCACCACTAACATCAAAAGTTGCCTTTTTTTTAAGTGAATGGAGTTTTGAGGCCAAAACATTGAAGTAAAAAAAAACTGAAGGCACAAAAAGTTATATTTCAATTTTGACTCAACATGTGCAGCATTATTCCAACGTATGTATGGTCAGACAGCAAGATTTTAAACTGTGTTATATGTAAATATAAATATGTAATAACAATTATAAAACTACCAATTAAACTGGCACGTAAATAAACTGGTTTGATAATTAGTTCAACATGCAGAAATGGCAATGCTTAAAGGAACTGTACGCATTCTAGAGAAGTTTGCCATATTTGAAACTGACTCATAGTGTCAGTTTATAGTTTGTAGAATATTATACATTGCTGGGTCCGTATAATATAATTATATAAACTAAGAAAAAAAAAGTAACATGTAGAAAACTAAAGTAATTAAATGCTAGAAAATTGCTATTTTAGTAAACACAAAAAAAAAATCACTAATCAAATTCTGTAATTAAATGACGTTATCTGCATCACAGTCAGACATACCATTTTCTCGTGTTGTACTGCTACTTACCTATCACTGGTGTCTATACTTGACCAGAGCCGGCCTTAGATATTTGGCGGCCCTTGGCAAAAGTAAAAATGGCGGCCCCTCTACATATTAATTTTATATAGTAATCATGAACAGCAAAGTTGGACTAGATAGTGACACTAGTAAACGATTTTAATTAATAATAATTAATTAATAGACGAAAGAATATTGTATTCAGAATTATGAAATTTAATAGTTAGGTTTATTTACAGGACAATTTTTCTACACTTTATGCTTGCAAGTTCGTCAATTAAACTTGCATAATCCAACGATGATGCTATATCATTCTAAATGGAAATCAGGGCAAGGTCTACCAGCCTATCTTGCGTCATTGTGGAGCGCAAATAAGTTTTAATTAACTTTAATTTTGAAAAACTGCGTTCTGCTGATGCAACAGTAACAGGTATTGTTAACAAAATGCGTAAATCATTTGTAACATTTGGAAAGACCTCATTTAATCGGTGTGCATTAATATACTTTAACACGTCAAGTGGAGATGTACCTTCAGGTATGGCAAAAGTTAAAGTTTTTAGTTCAGTAAATAAATTAAGTTCCTCGATGTCACTATCGATTTCCGTGATTGGTAAATGTGCAGAGGCAGAATTGCTAACATCACAGAATACTTCATATAAGTTTTAGCATTGTTTTTTTAGCATTGTGTCGTCACGATTTTTTTAAGTCTGAAATTTTAAAGAGGAATCCAAAATTAGTGTTAAATTGGGTTAAATGTTCAAATCGTTCATTAAAAGACATTATAGCTTGATCCATCAACACGTTGAAGAAACCTATCCGATAGTTTTCTCTGGGATCTTGCACTGATTCATCTTCAGCAGATTCATATAAAAACTGTTTTTTTTTAACTCTTTTTCGTCTCAAAGAAGTAACAATTGCTGGAAAACCCATTTCGTCATCCCTCATTTCCAGCTCTTCTGCTAATGACTTTGCTGCAATTTCCGATGCCTGGAAGCCATTTCCTTTGAACGAAATAAGAAACTCACGCAATTTTTGTAGTAGCTCCAAATTTAGATCCAATTCTATGTTATCACGCTGCATCGTCTTACTTAGCAAATTTATTTTATTTAGCAATTCATACCAAACTGACAATGTTACAAGGAACGTGAAGTTTTTAAATTCTTTTGGTAGAGAATTAGCTTCTGTTCTGCATTTTGGATCATTAGCTGTTCCTGAGACCTCAACCAATGCATCGTATATACATCCCCAATTTGATATCGAATGGCTTTTACACTGCTCACTTTACACTCCCATCTAGTGTCGGACAATGGTTTCACTGTAAGATTTTTCACATTTTTTTTTTAGGATTTGCCATCTTTGAACTGATGCAGAAAATAAAACATAAATTTGCTGAACAATACCAAAAAAAAAAAGATTTAGCAACTACAGAGGATTTAGCCATATCTCCAAGAAGCTAGTTCAAACTGTGACAACCGCATGGCACAAACAAATGCTCGTTTGTTTATTTGCAAAATTCTGGATTGAACTCCTTTACTACAACCCCGCATGTTTGCGCCATTATCGTATCGAAAATAAAATAAAAAAAAATTTAAAACATTGTAAATAAAGAATTTGTGATATTTTAATTGTTTCAATAATTTTTACAAAATTGGCGGCCCCTTTGAATTTGGCGGCCCTGGGCAAATGCCCAGTATGCCTAGTGCTAAAGCCGGCCCTGTACTTGACAAACTGATCTCTACAATTTCTTCAGATTTCCAGCTCCTTGTGCAACCACATACAATATCTCCAGTCCTACAGTCTACGTAATATTTACGACAAAGACACATGCACACCACACACGCACACAAACACGGAAGGTCAAAATATACAGCTTAACGTCTGTCTACTAACTCCCCATTCACATTAATTCGGTTTACAAACAAAAACTTTGAATGTTTTTCTTACGTAAGGAAAAGTGCATCGGTCTACGAACTAGGACATAGAGAGAAAGAGAGAGGGGGAAACCTAACCGTAAAAACAACAAGACATAATACGTAAAAAATTAATATAACGGTATCTTAAGCCATAAATTCTTAGTTGAAGATACCAGCGAGAACTGAGTTTACCAATAAGACAAAAAATTACCGCAACTGAAAAAAAAATATCGCATCAAAGATCTAGGTTGAAGAACCGAGGTGAACAAATTGGGAGACTACGACAATGAGACTGCACACGATATAAGCGTTGCCTATTTGTGTAGGTAGTGCAACTTAATGTTAATGCTTCATTATTGTTTGTTTTTTTTTTAATCTAGTTTTCAGTCTAACGCTTTAAACAATGGTCCATTGTTTGATTTAATAAAAAATAATCACTGGTCTGTATGTAAAGAGAGAGAGAAATAGACTAAGATCACTGGTCTGTATGTAAGAGAGAGAGAGAGAAATAGACTAAGATCACTGGTCTGTATGTAAGAGAGAGAGAGAGAAATAGACTAAGACAGTGGTAGGAAGAGAGGGTGGCGAGAGCTATTCCAGACCAAAGATCAAGACCTCCATTAATAAACCCATTTTAGCTTAACACACACGCTCATCATTCATAACTATATTAAAAAATTGCTCCTGGACTTTGTTTGTATGTGTGCTATTTTAAAGGTCAATCTTAATTTTGTTATTAGATTCAATCTTTTCAAGAACATAAAGACAAAGACAATGAATAGAACAGACCTTGAAGAACAATGGGACAATCAAACAAGAAAGATTGCTGGAATTTAGTAATGACGCGTTTACAGCTGTGAACATTTTTATCAACGGTGTTCTAGCCACCTTGTTTTGGTCGGTTGAAAATATTGGAAATATATTAAGTACGTTGGACTTATCACAACTTTATTTGAGAGATATGACAAACTGGATAATGTTATTATCTCTCTGTATCAGACTTTATATTTTTACTATGGCTGTTTTACAACATATTTCTAGTTTTGTATATTACTGTAATTAAATTTTAAACTTTTTCATGAATTTTAGAAAAAGAAGTGGGGGGGGGGGTAGTTATAAAATATAAAACACAGATTTGAAATTTTTCCCCGTCAATTTTCGTAAAAAAAAATCTTACGTAAATTTTTTGGATCCCCCCTCTCCCCCCGAATCATCCCTGAGACTCCACTCAGTCCCTGTCTATCAACATAGAGACACGCTTCTGCAGATGTTCACTAATTGTATCATTCACGCCATACGTTAGAATAAACAATTACAAATCCTATTGTTTCAAGATCTGTATTTCAATATTTTTTTCTGTTTAAATATAAAATAACATATCATAAAATAAATAGACACAAATATTTACATTTGCATAAATATACTACCATCAAATTAGAATTATGGTATATTTGTATGCACATATTTTACAAGGCTCAGCTGGTCTATAAAAACATTTTTTCGTTTCTCATCTGTCTGTAAGCTGAACATTGAATTAAGACTAAATAATACTGTTTCTGGTTGAGAAATAGCAATGGCTTCAAGCCTGAATATCTATTCAATAAATATTTTTAAAAAAGACTGCAGTTTTAAATATATCATCTGGTTTCAAATATAAGACATATAAGTCTAAAATATTAAAAAGCAATAATAAAATAATATCATTCAAATTCGCAGACGCTCGAAATAATCGCGTTAATTGTAATCAAATAATTTGTTGTTAAAAGTTCTCATTAATCATCTATATTTTTAAAGAAGAGCGTTTAATTCAGAAATTAAGAAATAAGAAAGTTAGAAGCCGAATTGAAATATCACGCGGGTGGTGTGTCGTTCAACTCCAACTTGCCTCTGTGCTGCAAAAAACCAGAGAAAAAAAGAACAACTAATTTGATCATTATTTCAATGTTTCGTTTTGATTTAAACATTGAGAGAATTAATTACTGTTTATTCAATGAATCCTAATTTATTAGCGTTGACGGGTACATCGTAATTTGCGACGTAATAAATGTTCATTAGGTAGGTGGCATAAATTTGAACCTATATCTTTACTTAATGGTGTTGTTTGGTTTGGTTTGATTAGTTGGTTTGTTAGGTTTGATTAGTTGGTTGGATTGGTTGTTTGGTTTGGTTCGTTTGGATGGTTAGCGTTGACAGGTAAAATGTAATTTGTGATATACGAAAGGGAGTATATTTCAGAACATTATTTATGTGATGTAAATTAGCACCAATATATTTACCTAATAGTTTTTGGTTTTGTTGGTTTGAATGGTTAGCGTTGACTGGTGAAAATTGATTTGTGATGTATGAATTGTAGGTTATTTCTGCTCATTAGGTTGGTGGCATAAATTAGCACCCATATCTTTACCTAATGGTGTTAGAAATGTTTCAAGTGTCACGTTTGAACTCCAGACTTACCGGGCATCGCCAGGTACACATCTAATATTATATACAATCTAAATTGTTTATTTGTTGTTAAATTACAAATTAAGAAAGTGTTTTTTATTCTTAGATTTACACTAAGTGTTCAAATCCCACTCACGGATAGTTTTTTTTTTTTAATTTCATTTTAAGTTGTTTTTTAAGGTGTTATAAGAAACAGATATACTAATACGTTTCTTGATCTCATTCATAACATAAAATATTAGACATATATAATGACATTGACCTTTCCATGATAATCTCAAAGTTCACCTGTGTTATATTTCTAGGAAAAAAGTTTGGTAGGGTACCGCAAGACAAATAGAATCTAGAAAAAATGTACACAGCAACAAATATTTCTTTATTTTCATTATAGTTTAATACGTAATATATTTTATTTCTCTCCAATAGTATTCATATATTCGGTACATATAGATATGAATTTATGTTTCAAACGCAATTTAGATAAATTAACGAAACTTATTTTACATATTTTCTATTAATGTGATATTATCTGGCTATCTATATATATTTACCTGATTCGATGTAGCCTATTAAAAATCGAAAATTAACATTATTATGAGTGTTTTCGTGTAAAATCCTTCCATCGATGTCCCACCCTTAACCTTTTCCCAACTTTCTTTATTGCATGCAGCTTACCATAATTTTGATGTCTTTTTGATTGTTTTATTTTAGCTTTTAACTGTACGACTTAAGTTTCATAAGCCACGAGGTACAAATTTTAACCCATTTGCGCATAGCGTCCTTTTTTAAGGACGTGCTATATAAATGTGCACTACCCTAACACCCTTGAATATTGGTATGAAACAAATAAATCTGTGCATCCCTTGTTTATTTTCGCAAAGGTCTAAACCGGATATTATCGTATTTGCTGACATTTTGTATTTTTATTTTATGGTTAAAGTTCGATTTTGTTGGAAAGTTTTTTTTTTAGGAAGGGCTCCACGTAAAAGGTATGCCAAGAACAGTTTATGTGTATTTTAATGTAATTTTTGTAATTATCATATAGTAAATATTGTTTCCTAATGCCTGTTGGCAAGTCATTGTGCAATGAGTTTGCTAATATTGTTTTTCATATAATTAAAATAGTGTCCTTAAAAAAGGACGCTATGCGTTATACCCCACCTGAATGTCTGTTGGGTGATTTAGCAGTAATGTGTCAAATTTTCTTTTTGTAGATCTTACACGGTGGCTGAGGTGTTTAGCATGCATTAGATGACTTTAAAAGTGCAGATATTTTTATCTTGCCACCGGAAGATGGTACAAAATATAATGGAGACAGTGGTCCCGAAGATGATATTGGTGATATTGATAATCTCTCTGGAAATCGATTACGTGCTCAGGCAGAAGATACTCTATTCGTTTCCGATTTTGACAAAAAGCATATAGGCGTTAACGACATTGTTGAAGATAATGACGATGAAGCTGAAAATGATGTGTTTCCATTAGCTGAAGTACATAATTTGGACAGGCATTATCGAATGGCAGCAGTCAACATCCAATCGGGCAGCAGGGACTCAAAACGTCACAGACGTTTTACAACTAGTCATGATGATAGCAGTTGCAATGGAGTGGGTCCAACAAAGTCATCACGTCCGAAGAAAACTACACCACCGACAAGAAATTGGTTGAAATTGACCTGAAAGAAATTGAAATTCCATGGAGTGTCACTTCAGCATCAGATATTGATCACACACCGTCAGCACCAGGTATTGATCAAATACCGTCAGCTCTATTAGAAATGTTCCACGACGATGAAGTTGTTGACTATATCACTCAAATGACCAATATGTGTGCCATGCAGAAATCAAAACAACTTCATTCAGCGCGGATCTTGGTCTTGGTGGCTCTGTGGTAGTCCAGTTGATAAATGAATGGTACATGGCAAGCCCCATCTTCAAAAAGGGCCTCATTTGTGCCAAGATGTATTTTTTTTTTACTAAAGACTTTCATCAGGCCCTTACTAAAAATATTTTGAGAATATAAATGTATGACTTCCATAAGCTGTAGCTCCAGTTTTTACCAAACTACACGTTACACCTTTAAAGAAGCTTATAACTAAAAACGAGACTATTGTGAACACTATTGTAATTATTATAGTAGGCTTAATTTTTAATTATTTCAATGGTCGCACGACTTCAGTCGGTTAAAAGCTCTTGCTATCAGTGGTGACCTTAGAGAGTAGAAACGTTTAAGACCCAACGCTCAGGGTTTCGAGCTAGAAGATTTTTAGTCATACCATTGTTACAAAAATAAACTTTAGTTTAAACAAAGTAACACGAGGGAAATTTGAAAAAATACACACAACTTGAACATTAAAGATTTCTTTTCATTGTGTTTATATGTCTATTATACTTAAAGATGAAATATTAATTCTGAAATGCACATAAAAAAACAAAACGGTATACAATTTTTCAGTTACAATTTGAGCCCACCATTGTTGTATTTGATTATTACCAAGGCTGGCCTAAGACCGATTTCACCCAAGCTAACCCCACGCACAATACATCTGTATTATAATATATATCTGTATTTAAATGTGTTAGGTGTAACATACATTAAACACAACCGCACTTAGTGTTAAATACTTTCTTTTTGAGCTTTACGTAAAAATGCTGTCAAGGTCAAGGCTTTTTGTTGAGCTCATCGCGGATCCATAAGAGTCAATTCTTTCTATTTACACATAACACAATCTCTAATAATTGATTATAGTGCCAGACTCAATAACATTGTTTAATATATATATATATATATATATATATATATATATATATATAGAGAGAGAGAGAGAGAGAGAGAGAGAGATAGAGAGCGAGAGTGGGGGTAGGGGGAGAGAGGAAAGGATAGTTGGAGGGAGGAGGGAGGGAGGGGAAGGAGGGGGAGAGAGGAAGAGGGGGAGAGAGGGAGGGATAGAGAAAGGGAGGGAAGGAAAACGAAAGGAAGGGAAGGATAGAGGGAGTAGGGAGGGAGATAGAGGGGAGGGAGGAAGAGATAGGAAATTAGGGAGGGAGGAAGGGGAAGGGAGAGGGGAGGGAGAGCGGGAGAGAGGAGGGCATGGGATGGATGGTCGTGCAGTAATGCGCTCGACTTTTGACTTGAAGGTACCTGGTTCTATCTCCGGTTAGGATCAAGAAATGTTTTCATGTCTTGGCTCAACTTCCTTGCATGTCTCTCGTGGTACCACAATGGCCATTGCACTTAAGTAGACCCCTCAGCCGCCGTCTTAAGCCGCCACGAAGCCTTTAAGCTGTAAGCCGCCACAAAAAATGTTAAGCCAAGCTGCTAAAAACTTTCCTAAGCCGTGGGAGATTCGGAATTACCGCTAAAATTTTGCGTTGCGTAATACGTTGTACTGTTGTACAACAGTTTCACAACACCACTGCTACACATCGTTGGGAATAGTTTACCAACACCACTTAATTTTATATTATCTCAGCCTGCACATCAGTGATATTCTAGTTATTAAAATCATTTTAGTTATAGTTTTGATTATTTATTTTTTTAGCAATCATTTTTATTATTATTTAGTTATAGTTTTAAATTCATTTTAGTTATAGTTATATTTAGTTTTTTCATCAATCATTTTTATTATTATTATTTATTTATTATATGGTTATTGAATAATTTTCGTAAGCACTGCAAAACTTCAAACGCCCATCGATACAACAGATACATGCAATTGTCAGGACACAAAACTGGCCTTCAAGCACTAATTAAAGGGAAAACACCCGATGTTCTCTGGACGCCTTGCATGCTCCACAGAGCAGCTCTCGTATATAAAATATGAGTTAGAAACTTAACTACGTTTTTACAAAATTATCGAAAGTTTTAAACTATGGAAAAAACAGTCCATTAAAAGTTAGTTAATTTGCAAAGCTGTGTGAAGATATGGGAGCTTTTCAGCCCGTCCTTGTACACCATGTATTTGTCATTTTATTTGACAATCACACTCTATTTATTACACATGCACATTACATTTAAAAAATAGAACTAAATCAGTTGCTAATTTGGTATTAAGACTTAACTATTCATAATTATTTCAACTGAAGTTTATTGTTACCTGTCATAATAATTATGAGGACGAAGGAACTTAATTTACATACAAGCTGACCACAAAGTACAATTATAATGAAAGAGAGGTATGTAAGTAACTGTTCACAATTTTGGATAATGTTCTTAAACTTGGGAACTAGTTTACGTGTTGTGATTTGCATGACCGAATTTAAATTGCAGTCAGTCAACATTGATCTGTTCCTAGAAGTGTTTATTTTCAGACAAGAAAACGCTTATTCACAAATGTAGCCTACATGAACTCAAATAGTGACGAAACCCTGCAGCAAAGTTTTTAGGTGTGGGAATGCCGCTGCTGGCAAAGATCCTGAAAATTCCAAAACTGACTTGAGCTTCCCCTTCAGGTCATAATCTGCTTATAGGTCAAGCATCTCTGACTAATATTCTTTACCCATAAAACTGATTTAATGTCCCTAGATTCGAATCAAATTTTAAAAAAAAAATTCGCGAAAAATCTTAACAAAGAGGATCAACATAGGACCGCAACATGTACACGCGTTCGGGCCGCATAATATACTTTCAGGGCCGTAGTTTGCCCACCCCTGAACTAAATCAATGAGTCCTGACATATATGAATCAATGAGTCCTGGTGTATTTGAATCAATGAGTCCTGGTGTATTTGAATCAATGAGTCCTGACGAAAATGAATCAATGAGACCTCGAGTATCCAAATGATGAACAATAACTAATAGAATCAACTTGTCATCAGATATCTGAATCAATAACTCCAATAGATCAATGACACAAGGGTAAGCTTTACACCTCCACTCAAGATTTAAGGCAAATCTACTAATACATTTCACTTTAAAACGATTACGAAAATCGCATCTTAAACTTTTGAGGAATGAGCGAGAAATTATAAAGCGTGAAACGATTTTTTTGCCGGTGATATAATAACACTTGAAATCTAACGCATTTTTGTATTTTTACATTTTTTTTTAAATTGGTTCTTAATTTAATTAAAATTTTTACTATTCTTTTATTATTTTTAACATAAATCTTTATACTAACTTATTATATGCAATAAATTATAAAGTATTATTTATTTATTTTAAAAATGTTGTTTGTATGACTAGTAAAAGTATAGTACATAAATATTTTGACAGTTACCTCCCTTATAAAAAAATATCGGTGATACCTAGTGTGATCGTTGGGATCCGGCTTTCAACAGGGGTGCTAGGCATTTTCCTAAGCCACGGCTTAAGCACGCTAGCCAGCCATAACAATTTTAAGCCAGCCATCATCAGTTCTACTGAGAGGTCTACACTTAAGGTTATGGTGGGCATAAAAAAGGACACTACAAAGTCTAAAAACTAGGTTTGCGATTCTTTCCGGAAACAAATTGTCGTGTGTTAAAGCGCTCAAATGTCAATCTCCGGTGAGCACCAATGACATTTTTCAGGTCTTGGCTCAAGTTCTTAAAATATCTTCCATTGTACGCTATCGACTATGGTGAGGATGAAAGAAGTACACCATAAAAACCGTTCCATTAGTGGTTTATAGGATTTAAAAGATTTCATCTCATCCTTACAAGGACTTCATACACACGAACTAAGCCAAAGAATAAGAGAGAGAGAGAGAGAGAGAGAGAGAGAGGGGGGGAGAAGAGAAATTCGACCTGTAAAAGTAAAAAGAAATAATTCGGGAAAATTAAATGACAGTATCTAAAAGTTTTAAAGATGTGCGTGTGTGTGTGTGAGCGTACGTGCGTGAGTGTGTGTGTGTATGTGTGTGTGAGCGTACGTGCGTGAGTGTGTGTGTCGATATGGTAGAGTTGTAGAGCCCAACGGAAACTGTATGTACCAGAAGAAAAAAAAAATTGTCGGGTCTAAACAAAAGAAAAATAAAATCAGCAAGCAAGAGCAGAGATGAGGAGCCGAGTAGGAAAGACTATGAGGACTACAGCATTGACACCGTACTTGAATTAAACTTTGGTAATTAGTGTATATGGTAGAGTCAGTGAGTAGATCTATCCAATACATACTTAATGTTTTATTAGAAATAATGGATTTATAATTCATCATTGTTTTTTTTTTTAATCTTGTGTTTAGTCTAAAGCTTTAAAGAATGGCCTATTGTTTGATTGAAGGAAAACAATCACTAGTCTGTATGTCTATGTGTGTGTGTGAGTGAGAGAGAATGAGAGAGAGAGACAGGGGGGAGCGAGAGATAGAGAGAAAAAGAGATAGAGAGAAAGGGACACAAAGAGAGAGAGAGAGAGAGAGAGAGAGAGAGAGAGAGAGAGAGAGAGAGAGAGAGAATGACAAAAACAGTTGCAGGGAAAATGTGTGGAGGGGGGGTCTATTCCCGCCTAATTATTCACAACCGCTTATTAAACTCATTATAGACAGCACACACGCTTATCATTAATTGCCCCCTCCCCCAAGTGGTACACTAAAAAGCACTCTTAGACTGTGTGGTTGTGTTATATTAAAGGTCAATCTTAATTTGATTGTTTTCAGATTTAATCGGTTTAACGTAATTAAGCCTAAGACAATGAATAGTACATATATGGGAGTCAACATTGAGACAATGAGTCAAGAAAGTTTGTTGGATCTCAGTGATGAAGCATTTACAGTCATGGCCATCTTGTTGGGTGTGATGGGTATTGTTGGAAATATACTGAAATATACTGAATATGTTGATATTATCACAACACAATATGAAAGATAAGAAAAAAACTAGATTGTATTGTATCTTTCTGTATCTGAGTTTATATTTTCAACTATAGCTGGTTTACAACATTTCCTTAGTACTGAATATTACTGAATTAATATTTGTCAAGTGCATTCACTTTAGTTGGTTTAAAGATTTAAAGCCGAATACAATGAATAGTACAGACATTGGAGTTAACAATGAGAAAATATATCAAGAACGTTTGCTGGATCTCAGTGATGAAGCGTATACAGCCATGGACATCTTCATCAACTGTGTTGTATCCAACTTATTGGGTTTGATGGGTATTGTTGGAAATATACTGAATATGTTGGTATTATCACAACACAATATGAAAGATACAACAAACTTGATTTTATTGTATCTTTCTGTATCAGATTTTATATTCTCAATGTTGACTGTCTTAAAACATATTTCTAATTTTGTATATTACTGTAATGAATATTTGTCTATTACATTAACTGCATTTTACATTACATTATTTGATTACATTAAAACGGTGTGTTTATTTACAAGTACTTACTTTGTGACAATGTTATCTGTAGAGAGAATGATAGCTGTTTGTTTTCCATTTCATGTGTCAAGAATCGTCACAAAATTTAGAATTAAAGTTATTGCCGTGTTAATAACATTTATATTAGCAGGGTTTTATAGCCCTATGTGTGGTGTAAATTATCTAAGTTATTATACTAAAGATAACGTTACTTTTATTAGAGCTTTTAAAACAGAGTTCATTCAAAATAATTATAGTTTTTTTGCTGGTTATTATTTGAGTATTTTTGTTAATATTTACTCCATGGCTATTCCCACACTTATTGTTCTATTATGTACAATTATGACTGTTAAGAGGATGACAATGTCTTCTAAGAACTTACAAATCATGTCTAAAAATGTAATGTCAAGACGAGTCAAAGAATTAAGATCTGTAAAGATAAGTTTATTTTTGTCTTTATCGTTGATATTTCTAGTCTTAGTTCCATCTGGAACTATTGAAACAATACTATTTCAGGATCCCAATGTTTTTCATTTAACAAACAGATCTTTGTGGCTATTAGTGGGTGCTGAAAATATTTTATACATTATGAATTCTTCTTTTAATTTTCTTTTGTACGTCACTAACAGTCATAAATTTCGTCAGACGTTTAAAATTTTGTTTTGAATATAAAATTAAGAAGGGGTTCGTTGACAAATGAGCCTATTTGACGTACAAATTTTGACGACTTTACTAACCCTTTTTCGTAATAAATTTTAACCCCCTCCCCGTTATCTAACACGACTCTCTCCTCCCCCCCCCTATTATCTAATACGACTCCACCCCCTTCCATATCTAATAACACCTCCATTATATAAATAAGACTCCTATCCTAACCCATATTATCTATTAAGACTTCTATCCCCCCAATCCCCCACAGTATCTAGTAAGCCTCCAATACTTCTCTAGTTAAATTATAAAACTCCTACACCACTTTTTTTTAAAACTGTAATTCCCTTCAAATTTATCTAATATGACTACACACTTCCCCTTCAAATGTATCTAATATGACTACACACTTCCCCTTCAAATTTATCTAATATGACTACACACTTCCCCTTCCTTTTTATCTAATATGACTACACACTTCCCCTTCAAATTTATCTAATATGACTACACACTTCCCCTTCCTTTTTATCTAATATGACTACACACTTCCCCTTCAAATTTATCTAATATGACTACACACTTCCCCTTATTATCTGATAAGACTCCCATACCCCTCTCCGGACCTTGATAATGAGAAGTTTATTTTTCGAGACGTGGATAAGTTGAACTTTTTAGTGTCACATCCTCATGGATATAGTAAACAGGCCAGTGTTGGTCACTTGGTGTATGATAGATTCAAATAAAAATTAACAACTTGATAATTTAACAAATATATTTCAAGTTAAATGTATTTCTCCCGCAATATATTCATTTATTCACCATTTCTTTTGGTTAAAATAAAATAAAAAAAAAAATATTTATGTTTTTTTTTGTTTTCATTCAATCATAAAATGTCATGTTGTTTTATGTTGGTCTTACTAATAGTATAATTTGTGAAAGTTATTGAATAACATTAAACAAAAAAATTAAACAAATACATTCGTAATAAAAAAAAAATCACAGAATGAAATTCTAGATAAAACACAAAGTGACATATATATATATATATTGTTATCTCTGCTTCACACCCCCGCCCTCCGTTCGAGGTGAATGATGCAATCACTTTTGTACGCCTACACATGGTTAATTCGGTCGTTCACCCCCCCCCCGCCTTAGTACAAGTGATGCAATAGTGTTATTTGCCACCTGCACGCCCACGCAATGACCTTCACCCTCCATTTTGGCGGGAAAGCGATGGTTTAGCGTGGGTGAGACTGCCTATAAAAGGAACTGTGACGTGAGGAGAAGGTACGGACGAACGGGTCGAACGTTCGAGTGGAGAACGACGAGCGACAATCAAGGAAGAAGGAAGGACAACCAGAGACCAGGTCTGTTGATGCCGCGAGTTCGTTATCAGCACATCGCCAGATAGATAACACGTAGACTCGTTTCAACTGGATTAGTTGTACGCATAATGGACTTTGTTGTTTTGTTTTAGCATGGACTATTATGACCTGTACATTGTAGACTGTAAATAAACCTTATTATTCAACTAACGAACCCACGTGTCCTTTAGTGCCTACCTAGAGAATTTTGCAAGTCGCAACAATATATATATATATATATATATATATATATATATATATATTGTTTTTCGTGGGTAAAAGTGTGTTTTACTTACGAAAGTGCCTACAACAATGGCAATTGTTCGACAAAGAATTTTGATTTTTTGAACATGATGATAATGTTTTAAACAATTCTGTTTTTGAAAAAAAAAATATCCATTCGCATTGAATACTAAATAGTCTTGTAGAATATTGTTAAACAGCTAGAATTATCTATTTTTGAGATAATTTCGATTTATATTACCAAATCCTGGTTAAAGAGAGTTATTGATTTAAACGGCATCAAGAGAACCTTAAAGTTTGCTATTCCGCGAATTTCGCGGCTATTAAGTGTCCACTTAAAAAACTTCTACTTCTGCATAGTAGATCCTACAAAACATCGCAGTACACCTTAATTCGTTTATCCAGATTTCCAACTTCTATTGTTGCATTGCCAAACTGCCCTGAGCAGCCAATTCCCTTACCAACGTCAGGAGACAGCAGCCAGCCAGATAGTGAGGAAGATATTGGTGGTACTAATTACGACATGACTGATGTGGTTGAGGAGAGAAGGTCAAACGAAGCTAAAAAAAGAAGTCAAAGATCTTATAAGATGCAATGCTGAGCATCTGACGTGCAAGTCACAGATCAGAGCAAGCGTCACGTCAAGTTAGCCTGTATTTTTCATAAATGTGGCCAGTCTATTCGCCTTTAACCTGAATGAATCGCGCCTATTCTTAAATAGCTAATTTCGTAGCATCAAAAAATAAATGAAAAACTGTCTGTCTTTATGGGTCACTCCATGCATCTTAAAGAGATCTACACCAGTTTAAAGATGTTGCTGAGTGCCGTGAAGTATAACGATTATAAATTGGAGGACATTGGAGACTATAATATATTTTTAATTCGTAATTGGCTTCCAGACCGTTTCATGATTTTTTTTGTTTCCTTTGTCAGTGGGATTATGCAGCACTGTCAAAGAACGAAAGGGCCACAACGGTCCAAACTCTTTGGGGGAAAAGCAATTTTAAATTGGAGCCGCTGGTATTGGTATCTGTTATCGACAACTGGTATTTATTTGAGTGTAAAAAATGTTAACTTTGAATGGAATATAATTAGTGTAATATATACCGATTGTCTTAAATAAATACTTTAAACACAGTGCTTCATCTTGATATTAAGATTGTAATAATTCAATCATTTAAAATGAAGTACAGCTGTGTTTATAGCAAGTCAGCTATTATGTAGAGACAGGGGCGTACTTAATGACGGGTACGTGGCCAATGTGTCATCTTTGAAGGGGGCCCCGCAAGGCCTTAGTTGTGCATTGTTGTTTGTTCTCTGACAAAATAACTTCCGTCAGTCATACACCAAAAATAGTTTAGGTAAATATTTTTTTTTATTCCCAAAATCTCTAGTTGTAGTTTCAATAAAATAAAGCAATTCACGAACATAAACATAACTGTTTAAAGTAACACGGGGAAAAATGTCAATGGATAAATAACTTGGACATTGGAAATTTGTTTTCATATTGTTTATAAGTCTACTTATGCTAAAGACGCATATTAATTCTGAAATGCAAACAAAAACAAAACGGTATACGTTTTTCAACTGACAGATAAAAATCGAACATTTTAACTTTTAATTTTTACCCTTGACGGCCTTATACCGATTGTATCCAACCCAGCCCAACGTGCAATATGTCTGTATTTTAGTTTAAATTTTTATTTCATATTGTTATGTGTCACTGACATTAAACACAACAAACACTTTGTTATAGATACCTTTGTTTTGAGTCATACGTAAAAAAAAAAACTGTCGAGGTCAAGGCTATTGGTCGAGCTCAGCGCGATATCTATGAATCATTTCTTCCTATAATCTCTTGATTCAATCTTGTATAACTGCTTATGGTGCAAGAATTTACACTATTTTTTACTAAAAAAAATAACTATAATTGACTGTAAATAGAAGAGGCTGCTACGGTTATGTCTGGGCCCGTAATAAGCCTGTCCAATAGACTCAACCACCATTGGATGTCATTTTCAAACAACTAATATGACATCCGTCGGAAAAAAATGATCGAAACAATGGGTGCACGCTTTTTGAAAATTATTTAGTGTGGCCAGACACAGCCAACGTTTTTGGTGGCACAATGAGAAGATTATTGCGGGGCCCAGGCAATGGAAGTTTTGGAGCCCTTGACACATATGACGTGAAATCTACTGTTTGTAAATGTAAAAGTATTTATAATCAAACTGGCAACAGTTTTAGTCCTTTCAACCATGACCTATGAAAATTACCAACATTGTCATTGTGGCTTGCAAAGAAACGTCTCGATGGGGGTGGAGGGGGATGCTTTATCAGCTATATATAGATGGAGAGATAGAGAGAGAGTTTTATAGTTGGAGTCAATCAATCGAATATCAAAATGTGTTCTATGGTGGTACGCACAAAAGGTGCAGCGGGGAACCGAATCATAAAAAAACTCAAGAAGTCTTGCGGAAAAAAATCCTGCTTTCATTTTAAAGGTAACCAAAACAAGTGTATCTTAAACGTTTGAATGATGTGCAGGGCTATATCGTAACCATAATGTCTCATTTAAAGGGTCAAGCAGAAACTGAATTAACCAATAAGAAAAAAAAAACACGAGGGGATACGACATTAAGACCGCATTCGATTGAAACTTTGCCTATGAGTTTGTATGGTAGAGTCGGCATGAGCAGTTATTATGTACAACTCTGTAGAGCAATTTATATAAACGTACAGATTATTGATTCATGTTTTATCAATGGTTTATTTTGTTAAAAAAATCGTGTTTTTTAGTCTCATGCTTAAAGAATGGTCCATTGTTTGCTTCAATGAAAGAAATAACTGGTCTGTATATTTATGTGTGTGTTTGTGTCTGTGTATGAGAGAGAGAGAAAGAGAGAGAGGGAGAGAAAAATAGACAAAGACAATGACAGGGAGGATGACCGGGGAGGAGGCTACTCCTGCCTACAAATTGAACCCATCATAGCCTCGCGCTCACCCTAGTCATTCCATGCCCCCCCCCTCCCCCATGAAATACACTAAAAACGGTCCTAGATAGTGTGTGTCTGTTATATTTAAAAATTAATCGTAATTGCATTTATTAGATTTAATAGGTTCAACAGCTTTTAGACAAAGACAATAAATTGATTAGATCTAACAATAATAGCAATTAATCAAGAAAGTTTGATTGATGAAGCGTTTACAGCCATGAACATCTTCATCGACTGTGTTGGTATCATCAAAACCCATTATCAGAGACTTTGTTGTATCTTACAGCACCACACTTAATATTGTCATTTATGACGGATTTACAATATATTGCTAATATTGTATTGTACTGGAATTAATATTTGTCTTTTTACATTAGATTCTTTTTACTTTACAAATTTTATTTACATGAAAATCGTGTGTTTATTTAACAGTACGTATTACTTAAATATGTATTGATATTTTGCTTTGGCATACTACTAAATCGATTCATTAAAAAATATATGTTATAATGTTTGAACTAAAAAAGACTAAATTATTTTTCAATCGTCAATCAGTTAAGTAAATGTAACGAATTCCAAATCTGTTAATGTGATAAAGAAGTCTACGCTCTCCTGGTTTTATATGAAATAGTAATGATTTTTAATTGAGGTTAGGTGATGCAGAGTGTTTACTAGTACAATTTTACCATCGATGCTCCTGACATTGTATTCCTCCGATTTCCATTAGTCATAAATAAGATAATTTCAGGTCATTTTATTTTTAGTTTACTTGAGCGTCTTTTCTCTCACGTCTAATCACACTATCTGCCAAATTATACTTCCATCACACTATCTGCCAAATTATACATCCATCACACTATCTGCCAAATTATACTTCCACCACACTATCTGCCAAATTATACTTCCATCACACTATCTGCCAAATTATACTTCCATCACACTATCTGCCAAATAATACTTCCATCACACTATCTGCCAAATTATACTTCCACCACACTATCTGACAAATTATACTTCCATCACATAATCTGCCAAATTATACTTCCATCACACTATCTGCCAAATTATACTTCCATCACACTATCTGCCAAATTATACTTCCACCACATTATCTGCCAAATTATACTTCCATCACACTATCTGCCAAATTATACTTCCATCACACTATCTGCCAAATTATACATCCATCACACTATCTGCCAAATTATACTTCCACCACACTATCTGCCAAATTATACTTCCACCACACTATCTGCCAAATTATACTTCCATCACACTATCTGCCAAATAATACTTCCATCACACTATCTGCCAAATTATACTTCCACCACACTATCTGACAAATTATACTTCCATCACACAATCTGCCAAATTATACTTCCATCACACTATCTGCCAAATTATACTTCCATCACACTATCTGCCAAATTATACTTCCATCACACTATCTGCCAAATTATACTTCCATCACACTATCTGCCACATTATACTTCCATCACACTATCTGCCAAATTATACTTCCATCACACTATCTGCCACATTATACTTCCATCACACTATCTGCCAAATTATACTTCCATCACACTATCTGCAGGGCCTTAGCCAGCAATTAAGGCGCCCTGTGCGATCCTTTTTTTCCGCCTTCTTTCCCCCACACATTGTTGTAAAATAAAGTGTGTATGTGTGACTATTTAATGTCACATGTACAACTGACAAAACATATTTTTTTTATTGTAATGGAGATAACACAAAATAGTTTAAAATCGACTGAACTGTCAGTTTTGTCTTCTATTTACAGAAGTAATGTAAAAAAAAACTTTTAGCTCATTGTGTAGTACTCTCTGTACATTCCTAGCACTATGATTTATGGCTGATTTGTGTGCATGTAAACCATTTATAATATATTCACTCTTCTAACCTTCTCCTCTGCAAATTGATACTAACCGATAATCATTTACCAATTTTTCTTTTATTTCATTAACGTGACCTTTTAATGAACACATGAGATTAACGCTAACAGTTTGGTTTTTCATAGCAGTTTGAAATATAACGAAAAATCAACGATGTAGATTTCAACCATTGAAAGGCCACAATTGACTCTTAAATTAATTGTTTATATTTAAAGTTTATATATATACTAGCTGTACCCTTGCAAAACATTTGCATAGAGTTATATCCCCTTAGGCTTGATCATCAGGCGAGGTTATTTTTTTTTTGGTTTTCGGGCAGATCCGATTTTTTTTTTCATGACTGTATTTTAAACTGGAATACTATTGTATTAATTCTTCACTTTCGATTTAACGCAGCGCCCAAATCGCTATTATTATTTTATATTACTTCCCCATCTCAAGTCAGGCACCCATTAAAAGCTGGGTGGAGTTGTGGTTCTTCTTTGAAACAACTGGGAAAAATTCCAAAGTTTATCACCGAGGATAGAACCCAGTTCGACAGTCGAGTAAGTACAACCCTCGGCCATCCGTCGGATTCCGTCTCACATTTTGGAATAAAGTTCATGTAGTTCATTACTTTAAAGATTGACATTGTTGACGTTTAAAAAATCTTTACATAACCTTCTAACCCCAATATCAACAACTGTCAAACTTTTTCAAACTTACCCGTAAAAAATATGGACTCACCTTTATCTAATTTAGAGACGATTGTAGATTGCAGATTCTACGTGTCAATACAAGATTTTAATAATTTCCAGTTCATAAATTAACAACTAGTAGAATCATGAAACCAATTACTTTTTAAAAAATGTTTATAATGGGGCAAAACTCGCATTGAGATTATAATGTCGAAATAAAAATTAAAATATCACTGATACAGAAGAGCGCTATACTGTATTATAATTTTGAAATGTCCACCCAGATTATCACAAGTGACCACTTCAACAATCAGTTTTCTAATTCTTCTCTATTTATTTGTGAACAACTGCAAAAAAAAAAAAAAAAAAAACGCCTCGTTTCTCACAGTAAGAAACAAAACGATGGTAAGTGAATCTTTAACATTAGGTAACTATCAGTAGAGAAAACAATCTATAAACAAATGAAACAATTAATAAATGTTTCATATAATTTGTGTATTATTAACTCATGACTTGTCTGTAAACAAGTAAATACATAAATACATATCATTCAATAATATCAGGATAATTCTCCTTTATATCTTGCACTTCACGCATAGCTAGAAAAAACTTGAATTTCTTTTGATGTTCTCGTTTCTCCTTTCTGTTTTTACTGCTGGCAATTGACCGTTTGGCCATTTCAACCAGACGATCCGCGTGGTCAATGTAATTTCCACACTCAGAAACTTTCCGGTGCAGATTTTTATCAATTTGTGAGAAAAACATTTGATAGTGTTCAGCTACTTCAGACGAAGCTCGGTGTTTATCTGCGGAGAAGTTTTTTGACAGTCACACTGGTCATAAGTCGCAGTGCTATAGGGGGGTTTACACTAGGCATTGGAAATTAAAAAAGGTCCAACCATTCCCGACGAATATGATGAGAGAGAGTGATAGCTCTAAAAAGAACATTATTCATGGCATGGACTAAGTTGATGTTGTCTTCGTAGGGATGGCAAGCAGCAGGATCGTTTGTACAGTTGGCATTTCCTCCCTAAAATAATTACAAATATAAAACGTTTGAGTTTTCATGGGAAAAGTCATGAAAGAATTTAAGTTTTAAAATATGAAAAAATGAGACTAAAACATTTTCATAAAAACATTTACAAACAGCTGCCTCAGGAAATTTCTTAAAATTAAATGTTTAGATATCGGCATTAAACTAAAATTCTGTGTAAAAGAACCCAAAAAGACATCATTCGTCAAAGGAAAAAAAAAGCGGTTGATTGTTTCATCTGGAAGCCAGATGGTTATTCCATCCATGGCTGAATTAATCGTTAGGCTAACAGCGTTTTTAAATATTCGGCTTTTAGGGGGGGGGGGGCTACTGTCAAAGTATTAATTTGTGACGGGATCGCCTCATTCCTCCCGACCGCCCGCAAATGTTGCTACGCATTCTCAAGATTGATTTATTCCAATTAAAGAGAAATGTGGATTCATTTGTATGGAGATGGAAGGGGGAGTGTCCCCAATGAAGTACCTAGTTCTCGTTAATCAAAGATGTGATGTTTCAAATACACTTCTGTCCTGTATCATAGACTAAATTTTTCCGTTGCGGAATTCAATATACGGTAATCATATGCCATACCATTAATTTCATAGATTTTATAAACCTAACAGAAGTAATATGCGTATCACTAACAGAAGTAATATACGTATCACTAACAGAAGTAATATGCGTATCACTAACAGAAGTAATATACGCATCACTAACAGAAGTGATATACGTATCAGTAACAGAAGTAATATACGTATCACTAACAGAAGTGATATACGTATCTGTAACGTTACTGGTTTACTGTATAACGTTATGTATGATGTTATATTTGATGGATACTTTTTGTAGATACCAGTGTAACGCTAGAAATTATCAACGTTATGGTTCTATCGTAGTTCCACCAAATGTAACTCTGTGTGTTCTTCACTGTTGCTTCAGATAACTATAATGGTTCTATGTAGCTGCCGATATTATCTCTCTGGTTTATTTAAACTTAAGTTAGCGTTCTGTCTCGTTGCACACACAGACAACACACCATTAATGAGGCAAAGTTCCAAGATTCAATGACATTTATTTAAACAATAAGAAAACATATGTAGAATGCACTCATGTGCAGCGATATTCGCAAATGATGTATACTGTCTTCCTTTAGGATAAGAGTACGTATACTTAATAACTTCTCTGAACACGTATATACTGTCTTTCCTTATTGATAAGAGTACGTATATTAACTCCCAACAAACGGCATACAATAAAATGTGACCCTGGTGATCCATAAAGCCAAACCATGAAAAATATTATTTTTTAAAATATTTTTTTATTACAAATGTAATTTTTTTTATTAAAAAAATGCATTCTAAATACTTTCTAATAAAAAATATTTATTTATTTTTTATTTAACTACAATTTCTCGCAAATAAAATAACACTATCAGTTGACCGGCACCGAACGCCAGTTTGATTTGTTTACGTTTTGTCAGTCACTTTGACTACATTAAAATGGACTCTGATTCTCTTTATTTAGTGGGAAAAGAACTTAAATCTAGTGACAAAAATGAAACTAACACTCGCTAAATCAAAAAAAAATATAAAAACATTCAAAACTGACCAAAAAACATTTTTTTTCAACTTTTTCAAGAAAAAACACAAGGTAGCCTCACGACACAGGCGCGCATAAGGCCAAACCCCTCACTTGACATTTTGTCAAAAAATGTGAGGGGCAGTGCAAAAAACACACTGTGCATTATGTCTTTTTTAATAAAAAAAACTTTTTTTTCTACATTTTTTGCGTTTTTCTTAAAATTAAATTTTTTTATGTGAATAATTAAAGGAAAATATGCATATTTGAAAAAAAGTCACCAAACATTTATTTTTTGAAGAAATTGATTGATAACTGAATATTTCATTTCAGAAATATATGTAGATTAATAAAATGTCTAAAAAAATGTTTTTGTTTTTAATACTTGCTTTTTGTCTTATTGCTGTTTGTACACTTTAAAAAAAAATAAATTTTGTTTTGTTAAATTCTTTTTTTTAAAATATTATCAAGTTTCATTTTCACAAAAATAAGCTGCACAGTTTTAAATCCTATTCAAAGTAGAAAAAAAATGATATATCACACATATATGGGCTATAAAGGAAACAGACAATATATGTAAGGACACCTGTTTGGTAATAAAAAAAAGGCCAAAAACCTGCCGTCGATTAAGAGTTAATAACTTCTCTGAACACATATATACTGTCTTTCCTTATGGATAAGAGTACGTATATTAATAACTTCTCTGAACACATATATACTGTCTTTCCTTATTGATAAGAGTACGTATATTAATAACTTCTCTGAACACATATATACTGTCTTTCCTTATTGATAAGAGTACGTATACTTAATAACTTCTCTGAACACATATATACTGTCTTTCCTTATGGATAAGAGTACGTATATTAATAACTTCTCTGAACACATATATACTGTCTTTCCTTATTGATAAGAGTACGTATATTAATAATTTCTCTGAACACATATATACTGTCTTTCCTTATTGATAAGAGTACGTATACTTAATAACTTCTCTGAACACATATATACTGTCTTTCCTTATGGATAAGAGTACGTATATTAATAACTTCTCTGAACACATATATACTGTCTTTCCTTATGGATAAGAGTACGTATGTTACTGAATTGTCATCTAACTATCGCTACAAAAACACTGTCGTCCACAAAGATTGAAACAGCTGTATTTGAATGTCTATTAGTCTGTAAGCCTCTCTTACTTCTCTAATGTCTGTCTTTCCGTAAGTCTCTTCGTGTCTCCCTAAAAGCTGAGTTACATCTCATTATATATGGTGAAGGGCCATCACGTGACTCCAAAGCCCCAACACTTTTTATTGGTTCCCCCAACACCCTTCCCAACTCATCTACGTCATAAGGGCCCTTTTCCAGCCTAGCGATTGGTGCGGCAAAAAAAAAACTTCACTCTGGTTCAGTATTTCTTTGTCTTTTGTAATTACATCTATCGTCACCTATATCTGGGGGTCACCGACCTGTGCTGACAGACTAATTCTCCTTAAACAAAGATCAACCGCTGGAATTCTAGTTATTAAAATATATGAATGTGGCCCTGGGCCACTGAGCTCTCAATATTGACTTACCAACTGAACAGTGCTTCTAAAGTTGTAGGACTAAATCTCTAAAGATATTGTTACAGTATTACAAACAGAAGTAATATACGTAGTACTAACAGAAGTAATATACATATCACTAACAGAAGTAATATACGTATTACAAAAGTCTCTTTCTTCCTCCCCTCCCCACCAAGTCTGGTCACAATTTTTTTAATGTCCGCATTGAGTAGAGAGCAGTTTAAATATCATTTTAACTGTTAAGTACATTCTAGAATCAATCAAATATCATTACAACTCCTTAAATAACACAGAATGCTAAGTACACTCTAAAATCAACCAAACATCATTTCAACTGCCTAAATAACACATAATGGTAAGTACATTATAGAATCAACCAAAAAGAATGAAATATATAATACCTAATAATATTAGTCACCTTAACATTTGAAGCACCCCCACCCCAACCCGCGCCTGCCATGCGAGTCCCCGCGTGGGTCAAGACTACTTTATTTATTTCTTACTAGGTTTACACTGACATTCGCCTTTCAATTGTCATGTAATATAATAATAACAGGTATAGACTAGGAAGAATATATTAAAAATACAATCAGAAACTAACCTGAATTTTTTCATCTGTTCTCTTTTGAAGAAAAACTTTTCCTTTTGTAAATCTGAATTTTGCGTTTGGTTTCCTTTTCCTCATGTACAAACACAACTTAATTCGTCTGATGTTCTCCATGTTTCAATCTGAAGCTACTAACTCTAAGTCTGGGAATGGCTATTAGAATCTGCCTTTATATGTAGGGCGATAAGCAATGCCCCATGTCCCCTCCCAACAGTGTTTCGATCAAGGATAGGCGGACCAGACTAGCCCACAGATGGCTCAAGAGGTCTCGATTTTATTGTTATACCTTTTACACCTTTTTGTATTGTTCGTCTATTCGCCACCCTCCACTGTGAATGTGACCTATATATCAACAATCAACAACTTTTTCATTGATAGGCGAGTAAGTTTTAGCCAAAATAGTTTAATGTAAGACCTATTATTTCAATAATATAAGCAACACCTGTATAGATTGCAAAATTGTTTTATAAAACACATATACCTCAGCGATGATTGGTAGGTCTATATCTACATGCTTGATATAAAATATAGGTCGTTAAAGAAAATTTTACAAAGGCGGCTTCAATTGATAAACCGAAAATATTGAAATATTTGACAATTTTACTTTAAATTTTGGTTGATCGTCCTAAAGATGAGTTAGTTACTAGGCATCAATGAAGAATATATATATATATATATATATATATATATATATATATATATATATATATATATATATATATATATATATATATATATATATATATACACTTTTAAATATAGGCTACTTCATAACTGCTGTAATGATATAATCAAGTATGATTGAAGTATTTGTAT
This sequence comes from Bulinus truncatus, assembly GCA_021962125.1. NCBI lineage: Eukaryota > Metazoa > Mollusca > Gastropoda > Planorbidae > Bulinus > Bulinus truncatus. The sequence goes on from JAGDYQ010000313.1 coordinate 677,860, forward strand.
GTTTAGATATTACAAGCTGTACAGTATATATATATATATTGTCATAAATAAACAATTAAATATATTTAGCCCGGTGGTTCTCAATCTGTGAGTCGGTCGCTGACAAATTTTAGTTGGGTCGTGAAAACATGAGATATTTAGAATTGATTGAGGAAATATCTGCCCATAATAACAACTCTTTTTCTATGAATGTAGCAAAGTAAGATGACTAATCGGTGTATTAATTGAAATGCTCATGTACTATTAGAGCCCAACACTGAGTACAATGAAAACAAACGTCTGACACTTGACGATGACTCAAATCTTACCACCTTGGCGTAATTGACATGATCTAAGAAACACCTGGTCATACAAGCCATGTTCCATCTATTGCTGGTGTAATTGACATGGACAAATAAACACCTGGTCATTCAAGCTATGAACCATCTTTTGCTTGTTAATTTATGTTTTATTTTCAAACTATGTGCGTGGCAATAAAAAACAAACAAGCAAAGGAAGCTAGAAGTCTATTGCTCTTTCAGTTTTGTTTAGAAATATTCTGGAAACGAAAGATATGTATCTTATGTAGAGTGATGTGTAATGGTGGTTGTTTAGGTTGTCGTGTTATAGCAGTGTGTGTTGAACTGTGTGATGGATGTAATGTTGGGTGTCGTGTTATAGCAGTGTGTGTTGAAGTGTGTGATGGATGTAATGTTGGGTGTCGTGTTATAGCAGTGTGTGTTGAACTGTGTGATGGATGTAATGTTGGGTGTCGTATTATAGCAGTGTGTGTTGAACTGTGATGGATGTAATGTTGGGTGTCGTGTTATAGCAGTGTGTGTTGAACTGTGTGATGGATGTAATGTTGGGTGTCGTGTTATCGCAGTGTGTGTTGAACTGTGTGATGGATGTAATGTTGGGTGTCGTGTTATCGCAGTGTGTGTTGAACTGTGTGATGGATGTTATGTTGGGTGTCGTGTTATCGCAGTGTGTGTTGAACTGTTTGATGGATGTAATGTTGGGTGTCGTGTTATAGCAGTGTGTGTTGAACTGTGTGATTGATGTAATGTTGGGTGTCGTGTTATCGCAGTGTGTGTTGAACTGTGTGATGGATGTAATGTTGGGTGTCGTGTTATCGCAGTGTGTGTTGAACTGTGTGATGGATGTTATGTTGGGTGTCGTGTTATCGCAGTGTGTGTTGAACTGTTTGATGGATGTTATGTTGGGTGTCGTGTTATCGCAGTGTGTGTTGAACTGTGTGATGGATGTTATGTTGGGTGTCGTGTTATCGCAGTGTGTGTTGAACTGTTTGATGGATGTAATGTTGGGTGTTGTGTTATCGCAGTGTGTGTTGAACTGTGTGATGGATGTTATGTTGGTTGTCGTGTTATCGCAGTGTTTGTTGAACTGTGTGATGGATATTATGTTGGGTGTCGTGTTATCGCATTGTGTGTGGAACTGTATGATCAATGGTATGTTGGGTGTCGTGTTATAGCAGTGTGTGTTGAACTGTGTGATGGATGTTATGTTTGGTGTCGTGTTATAGCAGTGTGTGTTGAACTGTTTGATGGAAGTAATGTTGGGTGTAGTGCTATTGCAGTGTGTGTTGAGCTTTGTGATGGATGTTATGTTGGGTGTCGTGTTATCGTAGTGTGTGTTGAACTGTGTGATGGATGTTATGTTGGGTGTCATGTTATAGCAGTGTGTGTTGAACTGTGTGATGGATGTTATGTTGGGTGTCGTGTTGTAGTAGTGTGTGTTGAACTGTTTGATGGATGTACTGTTGGGTGTCGTGTTATAGCAGTGTGTGTTGAACTGTGTGATGGATGTTATGTTGGGTGTCGTGTTGTAGTAGTGTGTGTTGAACTGTTTGATGGATTTAATGTTGGGTGTCGTGTTATAGCAGTGTGTGTTGAACTGTGTGATGGATGTTATGTTGGGAGTCGTGTTGTAGCGGTGTGTGTTGAACTGTGTGATGGATGTTATGTTGGGTGTCGTGTTATAGCAGTGTGTGTTGAACTGTTTGATGGATGTAATGTTGGGTGTAGCGCTATTGCAGTGTGTGTTGAACTGTGTGATGGATGTTATGTTGGGTGTCGTGTTATCGCAGTGTGTGTTGAACTGTGTGATGGATGTTATGTTGGGTGTCGTGTTATCTCAGTGTCTGTTGAATTGTGTGATGGATGTTATGTTGGGTGTAGTGCTATTGCAGTGTGTGTTGAACTGTTTGATGGATGTAATGTTGGGTGTCGTGGTATAGCAGCGTGTGTTGAACTGTGTGATGGATGTGATGTTGGGTGTCGTGTTATAGCAGTTTGTAATGAACTGTGTGATGGCTGTAATGTTGGGTGTCGTGTTATCGCAGTGTGTGTTGAACTGTGTGATGGATGTAATGTTGGGTGTCGTGTTATCGCAGTGTGTGTTGAACTGTGTGATGGATGTTATGTTGGGTGTCGTGTTATCGCAGTGTGTGTTGAACTGTGTGATGGATGTTATGTTGGGTGTCGTGTTATCGCAGTGTGTGTTGAACTGTTTGATGGATGTAATGTTGGGTGTCGTGTTATAGCAGTGTGTGTTGAACTGTGTGATGGATGTAATGTCGGGTGTCGTGTTATCGCAGTGTGTGTTGAACTTTGTGATGGATGTAATGTTGGGTGTCGTGTTATCGCAGTGTGTGTTGAACTGTGTGATGGATGTTATGTTGGGTGTCGTGTTATCGCAGTGTGTGTTGAACTGTTTGATGGATGTAATGTTGGGTGTTGTGTTATCGCAGTGTGTGTTGAACTGTGTGATGGATATTATGTTGGTTGTCGTGTTATCGCAGTGTTTGTTGAACTGTGTGATGGATGTTATGTTGGGTGTCGTGTTATCGCATTGTGTGTGGAACTGTATGATCAATGGTATGTTGGGTGTCGTGTTATAGCAGTGTGTGTTGAACTGTGTGATGGATGTTATGTTTGGTGTCGTGTTATAGCAGTGTGTGTTGAACTGTTTGATGGAAGTAATGTTGGGTGTAGTGCTATTGCAGTGTGTGTTGAACTGTGTGATGGATGTTATGTTGGGTGTCGTGTTGTAGTAGTGTGTGTTGAACTGTTTGATGGATGTACTGTTTGGTGTCGTGTTATAGCAGTGTGTGTTGAACTGTTTGATGGATGTAATGTTGGGTGTCGTGGTATAGCAGCGTGTGTTGAACTGTGTGATGGATGTGATGTTGGGTGTCGTGTTATAGCAGTTTGTGTTGAACTGTTTGATGGATGTAATGTTGGGTGTCGTGTTATCGCAGTGTGTGTTGAACTGTGTGATGGATGTTATGTTGGGTGTCGTGTTATCGCAGTGTGTGTTGAACTGTGTGATGGATGTTATGTTGGGTGTCGTGTTATCGCAGTGTGTGTTGAACTGTTTGATGGATGTAATGTTGGGTGTCGTGTTATAGCAGTGTGTGTTGAACTGTGTGATGGATGTAATGTTGGGTGTCGTGTTATCGCAGTGTGTGTTGAACTTTGTGATGGATGTAATGTTGGGTGTCGTGTTATCGCAGTGTGTGTTGAACTGTGTGATGGATGTTATGTTGGGTGTCGTGTTATTGCAGTGTGTGTTGAACTGTGTGATGGAACTTATGTTGGGTGTCGTGTTATCGCAGTGTGTGTTGAACTGTGTGATGGATGTTATGTTGGGTGTCGTGTTATCGCAGTGTGTGTTGAACTGTTTGATGGATGTAATGTTGGGTGTTGTGTTATCGCAGTGTGTGTTGAACTGTGTGATGGATATTTTGTTGGTTGTCGTGTTATCGCAGTGTTTGTTGAACTGTGTGATGGATGTTATGTTGGGTGTCGTGTTATCGCATTGTGTGTGGAACTGTATGATCAATGGTATGTTGGGTGTCGTGTTATAGCAGTGTGTGTTGAACTGTGTGATGGATGTTATGTTTGGTGTCGTGTTATAGCAGTGTGTGTTGAACTGTTTGATGGAAGTAATGTTGGGTGTAGTGCTATTGCAGTGTGTATTGAACTGTGTGATGGATGTTATGTTGGGTGTCGTGTTGTAGTAGTGTGTGTTGAACTGTTTGATGGATGTACTGTTTGGTGTCGTGTTATAGCAGTGTGTGTTGAACTGTGTGATGGATGTTATGTTGGGTGTCGTGTTGTAGTAGTGTGTGTTGAACTATTTGATGGATGTAATGTGGTTGTCGTGTTATAGCAGTGTGTGTTGAACTGTGTGATGGATGTTATGTTGGGAGTCGTGTTGTAGCAGTGTGTGTTGAACTGTGTGATGGATGTTATGTTTGGTGTCGTGTTATAGCAGTGTGTGTTGAACTGTTTGATGGATGTAATGTTGGGTGTAGCGCAATAGCAGTGTGTGTTGAACTGTGTGATGGATGTTATGTTGGGTGTCGTGTTATCGCAGTGTGTGTTGAACTGTGTGATGGATGTTATGTTGGGTGTCGTGTTATCGCAGTGTGTGTTGAATTGTGTCATGGATGTTATGTTGGGTGTAGTGCTATTGCAGTGTGTGTTGAACTGTTTGATGGATGTAATGTTGGGTGTAGTGCTATTGCAGTTTGTGTTGAACTGTGTGATGGATGTTATGTTGGGCGTTGTGTTATCGCAGTGTGTGTTGAACTGTGTGATGGATGTAATGTTGGGTGTCGTGGTATAGCAGTGTGTGTTGAACTGTGTGATGGATGTGATGTTGGGTGTCGTGGTATAGCAGTGTGTGTTGAACTGTGTGATGGATGTTATGTTGGGTGTCGTGGTATAGCAGTGTGTGTTGAACTGTGTGATTGATGTGATGTTGGGTGTCGTGGTATAGCAGTGTTTGTTGAACTGTGTGATGGATTTGATGTTGGGTGTCGTGGTATAGCAGTGTGTGTTGAACTGTGTGATAGTTGTTATGTTGGGTGTCGTGGTATAGCAGTGTGTGTTGAACTTTGTGATGGATGTGATGTTGGGTGTCGTGGTATAGCAGTGTGTGTTGAACTTTGTGATGGATGTGATGTTGGGTGTCGTGGTATAGCAGTGTGTGTTGAACTGTGTGATGGATGTGATGTTGGGTGTCGTGTTGTAGCAGTGTGTGTTGAACTGTTTGATGGATGTAATGTTGGGTGTCGTGGTATAGCAGTGTGTGTTGAACTGTTTGATGGATGTAATGTTGGGTGTCGTGTTATCGCAGTGTGTGTTGAATTGTGTGATTGATGTTATGTTGGGTGTCGTGTTATAGCAGTGTGTGTTGAACTGTGTGATGGATGTAATGTTGGGTGTCGTGTTATAGCAGTGTGTGTTGAACTGTGTGATGGATGTAATGTTGGGTGTCGTATTATAGCAGTGTGTGTTGAACTGTGTGATGGATGTAATGTTGGGTGTGGTGTTATAGCAGTGTGTGTTGAACTGTGTGATGGATGTAATGTTGGGTGTCGTGTTATTGCAGTGTGTGTTGAACTGTTTGATGGATGTAATGTTGGGTGTCGTGTTATCGCAGTGTGTGTTGAACTGTGTGATGGATGTTATGTTGGGTGTCGTGTTATCGCAGTGTGTGTTGAACTGTGTGATGGATGTTATGTTCGGTGTCGTGTTATCGCAGTGTCGCAGTGTATGTTGAACTGTTTGATGGATGTAATGTTGGGTGTCGTGTTATCGCAGTGTGTGTTGAACTTTGTGATGGATGTAATGTTGAATGTCGTGTTATCGCAGTGTGTGTTGAACTGTGTGATGGATGTTATGTTGGGTGTCGTGTTATCGCAGTGTGTGTTGAACTGTGTGATGGAAATTATGTTGGGTGTCGTGTTATCGCAGTGTGTGTTGAACTGTGTGATGGATGTTATGTTGGGTGTCGTGTTATCGCAGTGTGTGTTGAACTGTTTGATGGATGTAATGTTGGGTGTTGTGTTATCGCAGTGTGTGTTGAACTGTGTGATGGATATTATGTTGGTTGTCGTGTTATCGCAGTGTTTGTTGAACTGTGTGATGGATGTTATGTTGGGTGTCGTGTTATCGCATTGTGTGTGGAACTGTATGATCAATGGTATGTTGGGTGTCGTGTTATAGCAGTGTGTGTTGAACTGTGTGATGGATGTTATGTTTGGTGTCGTGTTATAGCAGTGTGTGTTGAACTGTTTGATGGAAGTAATGTTGGGTGTAGTGCTATTGCAGTGTGTGTTGAACTGTGTGATGGATGTTATGTTGGGTGTCGTGTTGTAGTAGTGTGTGTTGAACTGTTTGATGGATGTACTGTTGGGTGTCGTGTTATCGCAGTGTGTGTTGAACTTTGTGATGGATGTAATGTTGGGTGTCGTGTTATCGCAGTGTGTGTTGAACTGTGTGATGGATGTTATGTTGGGTGTCGTGTTATCGCAGTGTGTGTTGAACTGTGTGATGGAACTTATGTTGGGTGTCGTGTTATCGCAGTGTGTGTTGAACTGTGTGATGGATGTTATGTTGGGTGTCGTGTTATCGCAGTGTGTGTTGAACTGTTTGATGGATGTAATGTTGGGTGTTGTGTTATCGCAGTGTGTGTTGAACTGTGTGATGGATATTATGTTGGTTGTCGTGTTATCGCAGTGTTTGTTGAACTGTGTGATGGATGTTATGTTGGGTGTCGTGTTATCGCATTGTGTGTGGAACTGTATGATCAATGGTATGTTGGGTGTCGTGTTATAGCAGTGTGTGTTGAACTGTGTGATGGATGTTATGTTTGGTGTCGTGTTATAGCAGTGTGTGTTGAACTGTATGATGGAAGTAATGTTGGGTGTAGTGCTATTGCAGTGTGTGTTGAACTGTGTGATGGATGTTATGTTGGGTGTCGTGTTGTAGTAGTGTGTGTTGAACTGTTTGATGGATGTACTGTTTGGTGTCGTGTTATAGCAGTGTGTGTTGAACTGTGTGATGGATGTTATGTTGGGTGTCGTGTTATAGCAGTGTGTGTTGAACTGTTTGATGGATTTAATGTTGGGTGTAGCGCAATTGCAGTGTGTGTTGAACTGTGTGATGGATGTTATGTTGGGTGTCGTGTTATCGCAGTGTGTGTTGAACTGTGTGATGGATGTTATGTTGGGTGTCGTGTTATCGCATTGTGTGTTGAATTGTGTGATGGATGTTATGTTGGGTGTAGTGCTATTGCAGTGTGTGTTGAACTGTTTGATGGATGTAATGTTGGGTGTAGTGCTATTGCAGTTTGTGTTGAACTGTGTGATGGATGTTATGTTGGGCGTTGTGTTATCGCAGTGTGTGTTGAACTGTGTGATGGATGTAATGTTGGGTGTCGTGGTATAGCAGTGTGTGTTGAACTGTGTGATGGATGTGATGTTGGGTGTCGTGGTATAGCAGTGTGTGTTGAACTGTGTGATGGATGTTATGTTGGGTGTCGTGGTATAGCAGTGTGTGTTGAACTGTGTGATTGATGTGATGTTGGGTGTCGTGGTATAGCAGTGTTTGTTGAACTGTGTGATGGATTTGATGTTGGGTGTCGTGGTATAGCAGTGTGTGTTGAACTGTGTGATAGTTGTTATGTTGGGTGTCGTGGTATAGCAGTGTGTGTTGAACTTTGTGATGGATGTGATGTTGGGTGTCGTGGTATAGCAGTGTGTGTTGAACTTTGTGATGGATGTGATGTTGGGTGTCGTGGTATAGCAGTGTGTGTTGAACTGTGTGATGGATGTGATGTTGGGTGTCGTGTTGTAGCAGTGTGTGTTGAACTGTTTGATGGATGTAATGTTGGGTGTCGTGGTATAGCAGTGTGTGTTGAACTGTTTGATGGATGTAATGTTGGGTGTCGTGTTATCGCAGTGTGTGTTGAATTGTGTGATTGATGTTATGTTGGGTGTCGTGTTATAGCAGTGTGTGTTGAACTGTGTGATGGATGTAATGTTGGGTGTCGTGTTATAGCAGTGTGTGTTGAACTGTGTGATGGATGTAATGTTGGGTGTCGTATTATAGCAGTGTGTGTTGAACTGTGTGATGGATGTAATGTTGGGTGTCGTGTTATAGCAGTGTGTGTTGAACTGTGTGATGGATGTAATGTTGGGTGTCGTGTTATTGCAGTGTGTGTTGAACTGTGTGATGGATGTAATGTTGGGTGTCGTGTTATCGCAGTGTGTGTTGAACTGTGTGATGGATGTTATGTTGGGTGTCGTGTTATCGCAGTGTGTGTTGAACTGTGTGATGGATGTTATGTTCGGTGTCGTGTTATCGCAGTGTCGCAGTGTATGTTGAACTGTTTGATGGATGTAATGTTGGGTGTCGTGTTATAGCAGTGTGTGTTGAACTGTGTGATTGATGTAATGTTGGGTGTCGTGTTATCGCAGTGTGTGTTGAACTGTGTGATGGATGTAATGTTGGGTGTCGTGTTATCGCAGTGTGTGTTGAACTGTGTGAAGGATGTTATGTTGGGTGTCGTGTTATCGCATTGTGTGTTGAACTGTTTGATGGATGTTATGTTGGGTGTCGTGTTATCGCAGTGTGTGTTGAACTGTGTGATGGATGTTATGTTGGGTGTCGTGTTATCGCAGTGTGTGTTGAACTGTTTGATGGATGTAATGTTGGGTGTTGTGTTATCGCAGTGTGTGTTGAACTGTGTGATGGATGTTATGTTGGTTGTCGTGTTATCGCAGTGTTTGTTGAACTGTGTGATGGATATTATGTTGGGTGTCGTGTTATCGCATTGTGTGTGGAACTGTATGATCAATGGTATGTTGGGTGTCGTGTTATAGCAGTGTGTGTTGAACTGTGTGATGGATGTTATGTTTGGTGTTGTGTTATAGCAGTGTGTGTTAAACTGTTTGATGGAAGTAATGTTGGGTGTAGTGCTATTGCAGTGTGTGTTGAACTGTGTGATGGATGTTATGTTGGGTGTCGTGTTGTAGCAGTGTGTGTTGAACTGTGTGATGGATGTTATGTTTGGTGTCGTGTTATAGCAGTGTGTGTTGAACTGTTTGATGGATGTAATGTTGGGTGTAGCGCAATTGCAGTGTGTGTTGAACTGTGTGATGGATGTTATGTTGGGTGTCGTGTTATCGCAGTGTGTGTTGAATTGTGTGATGGATGTTATGTTGGGTGTAGTGCTATTGCAGTGTGTGTTGAACTGTTTGATGGATGTAATGTTGGGTGTAGTGCTATTGCAGTTTGTGTTGAACTGTGTGATGAATGTTATGTTGGGCGTTGTGTTATCGCAGTGTGTGTTGAACTGTGTGATGGATGTAATGTTGGGTGTCGTGGTATAGCAGTGTGTGTTGAACTGTGTGATGGATGTGATGTTGGGTGTCGTGGTATAGCAGTGTGTGTTGAACTGTGTGATGGATGTTATGTTGGGTGTCGTGGTATAGCAGTGTGTGTTGAACTGTGTGATTGATGTGATGTTGGGTGTCGTGTTGTAGTAGTGTGTGTTGAACTGTTTGATGGATGTAATGTTGGGTGTCGTGTTATAGCAGTGTGTGTTGAACTGTGTGATGGATGTTATGTTGGGAGTCGTGTTGTAGCGGTGTGTGTTGAACTGTGTGATGGATTTTATGTTGGGTGTCGTGTTATAGCAGTGTGTGTTGAACTGTTTGATGGATGTAATGTTGGGTGTAGCGCTATTGCAGTGTGTGTTGAGCTGTGTGATGGATGTTATGTTGGGTGTCGTGTTATCGCAGTGTGTGTTGAACTGTGTGATGTATGTTATGTTGGGTGTCGTGTTATCTCAGTGTGTGTTGAATTGTGTGATGGATGTTATGTTGGGTGTAGTGCTATTGCAGTGTGTGTTGAACTGTTTGATGGATGTAATGTTGGGTGTCGTGGTATAGCAGCGTGTGTTGAACTGTGTGATGGATGTGATGTTGGGTGTCGTGTTATAGCAGTTTGTGTTGAACTGTGTGATGGATGTAATGTTGGGTGTCGTGTTATAGCAGTGTGTGTTGAACTGTTTGATTGATGTAATGTTGGGTGTCGTGTTATCGCAGTGTGTGTTGAACTGTGTGATGGATGTAATGTTGGGTGTCGTGTTATCGCAGTGTGTGTTGAACTGTGTGATGGATGTTATGTTGGGAGTCGTGTTGTAGCGGTGTGTGTTGAACTGTGTGATGGATGTTATGTTGGGTGTCGTGTTATAGCAGTGTGTGTTGAACTGTTTGATGGATGTAATGTTGGGTGTAGCGCTATTGCAGTGTGTGTTGAACTGTGTGATGGATGTTATGTTGGGTGTTGTGTTATCGCAGTGTGTGTTGAACTGTGTGATGGATGTTATGTTGGTTGTCGTGTTATCGCAGTGTTTGTTGAACTGTGTGATGGATATTATGTTGGGTGTCGTGTTATCGCATTGTGTGTGGAACTGTATGATCAATGGTATGTTGGGTGTCGTGTTATAGCAGTGTGTGTTGAACTGTGTGATGGATGTTATGTTTGGTGTTGTGTTATAGCAGTGTGTGTTAAACTGTTTGATGGAAGTAATGTTGGGTGTAGTGCTATTGCAGTGTGTGTTGAACTGTGTGATGGATGTTATGTTGGGTGTCGTGTTGTAGCAGTGTGTGTTGAACTGTGTGATGGATGTTATGTTTGGTGTCGTGTTATAGCAGTGTGTGTTGAACTGTTTGATGGATGTAATGTTGGGTGTAGCGCAATTGCAGTGTGTGTTGAACTGTGTGATGGATGTTATGTTGGGTGTCGTGTTATCGCAGTGTGTGTTGAATTGTGTGATGGATGTTATGTTGGGTGTAGTGCTATTGCAGTGTGTGTTGAACTGTTTGATGGATGTAATGTTGGGTGTAGTGCTATTGCAGTTTGTGTTGAACTGTGTGATGAATGTTATGTTGGGCGTTGTGTTATCGCAGTGTGTGTTGAACTGTGTGATGGATGTAATGTTGGGTGTCGTGGTATAGCAGTGTGTGTTGAACTGTGTGATGGATGTGATGTTGGGTGTCGTGGTATAGCAGTGTGTGTTGAACTGTGTGATGGATGTTATGTTGGGTGTCGTGGTATAGCAGTGTGTGTTGAACTGTGTGATTGATGTGATGTTGGGTGTCGTGTTGTAGTAGTGTGTGTTGAACTGTTTGATGGATGTAATGTTGGGTGTCGTGTTATAGCAGTGTGTGTTGAACTGTGTGATGGATGTTATGTTGGGAGTCGTGTTGTAGCGGTGTGTGTTGAACTGTGTGATGGATTTTATGTTGGGTGTCGTGTTGTAGCGGTGTGTGTTGAACTGTGTGATGGATTTTATGTTGGGTGTCGTGTTATAGCAGTGTGTGTTGAACTGTTTGATGGATGTTATGTTGGGTGTCGTGTTATCGCAGTGTGTGTTGAACTGTGTGATGGATGTTATGTTGGGTGTCGTGTTATCTCAGTGTGTGTTGAATTGTGTGATGGATGTTATGTTGGGTGTAGTGCTATTGCAGTGTGTGTTGAACTGTTTGATGGATGTAATGTTGGGTGTCGTGGTATAGCAGCGTGTGTTGAACTGTGTGATGGATGTGATGTTGGGTGTCGTGTTATAGCAGTTTGTGTTGAACTGTGTGATGGATGTAATGTTGGGTGTCGTGTTATAGCAGTGTGTGTTGAACTGTTTGATTGATGTAATGTTGGGTGTCGTGTTATCGCAGTGTGTGTTGAACTGTGTGATGGATGTAATGTTGGGTGTCGTGTTATCGCAGTGTGTGTTGAACTGTGTGATGGATGTTATGTTGGGAGTCGTGTTGTAGCGGTGTGTGTTGAACTGTTTGATGGATGTAATGTTGGGTGTCGTGTTATAGCAGTGTGTGTTGAACTGTTTGATGGATGTTATGTTGGGTGTCGTGTTATCGCAGTGTGTGTTGAACTTTGTGATGGATGTAATGTTGGGTGTCGTGTTATCGCAGTGTGTGTTGAACTGTGTGATGGATGTTATGTTGGGTGTCGTGTTATCGCAGTGTGTGTTGAACTGTTTGATGGATGTAATGTTGGGTGTTGTGTTATCGCAGTGTGTGTTGAACTGTGTGATGGATATTATGTTGGTTGTCGTGTTATCGCAGTGTTTGTTGAACTGTGTGATGGATGTTATGTTGGGTGTCGTGTTATCGCATTGTGTGTGGAACTGTATGATCAATGGTATGTTGGGTGTCGTGTTATAGCAGTGTGTGTTGAACTGTGTGATGGATGTTATGTTTGGTGTCGTGTTATAGCAGTGTGTGTTGAACTGTTTGATGGAAGTAATGTTGGGTGTAGTGCTATTGCAGTGTGTGTTGAACTGTGTGATGGATGTTATGTTGGGTGTCGTGTTGTAGTAGTGTGTGTTGAACTGTTTGATGGATGTACTGTTTGGTGTCGTGTTATAGCAGTGTGTGTTGAACTGTTTGATGGATGTAATGTTGGGTGTCGTGGTATAGCAGCGTGTGTTGAACTGTGTGATGGATGTGATGTTGGGTGTCGTGTTATAGCAGTTTGTGTTGAACTGTTTGATGGATGTAATGTTGGGTGTCGTGTTTTCGCAGTGTGTGTTGAACTGTGTGATGGATGTTATGTTGGGTGTCGTGTTATCGCAGTGTGTGTTGAACTGTGTGATGGATGTTATGTTGGGTGTCGTGTTATCGCAGTGTGTGTTGAACTGTTTGATGGATGTAATGTTGGGTGTCGTGTTATAGCAGTGTGTGTTGAACTGTGTGATGGATGTAATGTTGGGTGTCGTGTTATCGCAGTGTGTGTTGAACTTTGTGATGGATGTAATGTTGGGTGTCGTGTTATCGCAGTGTGTGTTGAACTGTGTGATGGATGTTATGTTGGGTGTCGTGTTATCGCAGTGTGTGTTGAACTGTGTGATGGAACTTATGTTGGGTGTCGTGTTATCGCAGTGTGTGTTGAACTGTGTGATGGATGTTATGTTGGGTGTCGTGTTATCGCAGTGTGTGTTGAACTGTTTGATGGATGTAATGTTGGGTGTTGTGTTATCGCAGTGTGTGTTGAACTGTGTGATGGATATTATGTTGGTTGTCGTGTTATCGCAGTGTTTGTTGAACTGTGTGATGGATGTTATGTTGGGTGTCGTGTTATCGCATTGTGTGTGGAACTGTATGATCAATGGTATGTTGGGTGTCGTGTTATAGCAGTGTGTGTTGAACTGTGTGATGGATGTTATGTTTGGTGTCGTGTTATAGCAGTGTGTGTTGAACTGTTTGATGGAAGTAATGTTGGGTGTAGTGCTATTGCAGTGTGTATTGAACTGTGTGATGGATGTTATGTTGGGTGTCGTGTTGTAGTAGTGTGTGTTGAACTGTTTGATGGATGTACTGTTTGGTGTCGTGTTATAGCAGTGTGTGTTGAACTGTGTGATGGATGTTATGTTGGGTGTCGTGTTGTAGTAGTGTGTGTTGAACTATTTGATGGATGTAATGTGGTTGTCGTGTTATAGCAGTGTGTGTTGAACTGTGTGATGGATGTTATGTTGGGAGTCGTGTTGTAGCAGTGTGTGTTGAACTGTGTGATGGATGTTATGTTGGGTGTCGTGTTATAGCAGTTTGTGTTGAACTGTGTGATGGATGTAATGTTGGGTGTCGTGTTATAGCAGTGTGTGTTGAACTGTTTGATTGATGTAATGTTGGGTGTCGTGTTATCGCAGTGTGTGTTGAACTGTGTGATGGATGTAATGTTGGGTGTCGTGTTATCGCAGTGTGTGTTGAACTGTGTGATGGATGTTATGTTGGGAGTCGTGTTGTAGCGGTGTGTGTTGAACTGTGTGATGGATGTTATGTTGGGTGTCGTGTTATAGCAGTGTGTGTTGAACTGTTTGATGGATGTAATGTTGGGTGTAGCGCTATTGCAGTGTGTGTTGAACTGTGTGATGGATGTTATGTTGGGTGTCGTGTTATCGCAGTGTGTGTTGAACTGTGTGATGGATGTTATGTTGGGTGTCGTGTTATCTCAGTGTCTGTTGAATTGTGTGATGGATGTTATGTTGGGTGTAGTGCTATTGCAGTGTGTGTTGAACTGTTTGATGGATGTAATGTTGGGTGTCGTGGTATAGCAGCGTGTGTTGAACTGTGTGATGGATGTGATAGCAGTGTGTGTTGAACTGTGTGATGGATGTTATGTTGGGTGTCGTGTTGTAGTAGTGTGTGTTGAACTATTTGATGGATGTAATGTGGGTGTCGTGTTATAGCAGTGTGTGTTGAACTGTGTGATGGATGTTATGTTGGGAGTCGTGTTGTAGCAGTGTGTGTTGAACTGTGTGATGGATGTTATGTTTGGTGTCGTGTTATAGCAGTGTGTGTTGAACTGTTTGATGGATGTAATGTTGGGTGTAGCGCAATTGCAGTGTGTGTTGAACTGTGTGATGGATGTTATGTTGGGTGTCGTGTTATCGCAGTGTGTGTTGAACTGTGTGATGGATGTTATGTTGGGTGTCGTGTTATCGCAGTGTGTGTTGAACTGTGTGATGGATGTTATGTTGGGCGTTGTGTTATCGCAGTGTGTGTTGAACTGTGTGATGGATGTAATGTTGGGTGTCGTGGTATAGCAGTGTGTGTTGAACTGTGTGATGGATGTGATGTTGGGTGTCGTGGTATAGCAGTGTGTGTTGAACTGTGTGATGGATGTTATGTTGGGTGTCGTGGTATAGCAGTGTGTGTTGAACTGTGTGATTGATGTGATGTTGGGTGTCGTGTTGTAGTAGTGTGTGTTGAACTGTTTGATGGATGTAATGTTGGGTGTCGTGTTATCGCAGTGTGTGTTGAACTGTGTGATGGATGTTATGTTGGGTGTCGTGTTATCGCAGTGTGTGTTGAACTGTGTGATGGATGTTATGTTCGGTGTCGTGTTATCGCAGTGTCGCAGTGTATGTTGAACTGTTTGATGGATGTAATGTTGGGTGTCGTGTTATAGCAGTGTGTGTTGAACTGTGTGATTGATGTAATGTTGGGTGTCGTGTTATCGCAGTGTGTGTTGAACTGTGTGATGGATGTAATGTTGGGTGTCGTGTTATCGCAGTGTGTGTTGAACTGTGTGAAGGATGTTATGTTGGGTGTCGTGTTATCGCAGTGTGTGTTGAACTGTTTGATGGATGTTATGTTGGGTGTCGTGTTATCGCAGTGTGTGTTGAACTGTGTGATGGATGTTATGTTGGGTGTCGTGTTATCGCAGTGTGTGTTGAACTGTTTGATGGATGTAATGTTGGGTGTTGTGTTATCGCAGTGTGTGTTGAACTGTGTGATGGATGTTATGTTGGTTGTCGTGTTATCGCAGTGTTTGTTGAACTGTGTGATGGATATTATGTTGGGTGTCGTGTTAACGCATTGTGTGTGGAACTGTATGATCAATGGTATGTTGGGTGTCGTGTTATAGCAGTGTGTGTTGAACTGTGTGATGGATGTTATGTTTGGTGTCGTGTTATAGCAGTGTGTGTTGAACTGTTTGATGGAAGTAATGTTGGGTGTAGTGCTATTGCTGTGTGTGTTGAGCTTTGTGATGGATGTTATGTTGGGTGTCGTGTTATCGTAGTGTGTGTTGAACTGTGTGATGGATGTTATGTTGGGTGTCATGTTATAGCAGTGTGTGTTGAACTGTGTGATGGATGTTATGTTGGGTGTCGTGTTGTAGTAGTGTGTGTTGAACTGTTTGATAGATGTACTGTTGGGTGTCGTGTTATAGCAGTGTGTGTTGAACTGTGTGATGGATGTTATGTTGGGTGTCGTGTTATAGCAGTGTGTGTTGAACTGTTTGATGGATGTAATGTTGGGTGTAGCGCTATTGCAGTGTGTGTTGAACTGTGTGATGGATGTTATGTTGGGTGTCGTGTTATCGCAGTGTGTGTTGAACTGTGTGATGGATGTTATGTTGGGTGTCGTGTTATCTCAGTGTGTGTTGAATTGTGTGATGGATGTTATGTTGGTGTAGTGCTATTGCAGTGTGTGTTGAACTGTTTGATGGATGTAATGTTGGGTGTCGTGGTATAGCAGCGTGTGTTGAACTGTGTGATGGATGTGATGTTGGGTGTCGTGTTATAGCAGTTTGTGTTGAACTGTGTGATGGATGTAATGTTGGGTGTCGTGTTATCGCAGTGTGTGTTGAACTGTGTGATGGATGTAATGTTGGGTGTCGTGTTATCGCAGTGTGTGTTGAACTGTGTGATGGATGTTATGTTGGGTGTCGTGTTATCGCAGTGTGTGTTGAACTGTGTGATGGATGTTATGTTGGGTGTCGTGTTATCGCAGTGTGTGTTGAACTGTTTGATGGATGTAATGTTGGGTGTCGTGTTATAGCAGTGTGTGTTGAACTGTGTGATGGATGTAATGTTGGGTGTCGTGTTATCGCAGTGTGTGTTGAACTGTTTGATGGATGTAATGTTGGGTGTCGTGTTATCGCAGTGTGTGTTGAACTGTGTGATGGATGTTATGTTGGGTGTCGTGTTATCGCAGTGTGTGTTGAACTGTGTGATGGAAATTATGTTGGGTGTCGTGTTATCGCAGTGTGTGTTGAACTGTGTGATGGATGTTATGTTGGGTGTCGTGTTATCGCAGTGTGTGTTGAACTGTTTGATGGATGTAATGTTGGGTGTTGTGTTATCGCAGTGTGTGTTGAACTGTGTGATGGATATTATGTTGGTTGTCGTGTTATCGCAGTGTTTGTTGAACTGTGTGATGGATGTTATGTTGGGTGTCGTGTTATCGCATTGTGTGTGGAACTGTATGATCAATGGTATGTTGGGTGTCGTGTTATAGCAGTGTGTGTTGAACTGTGTGATGGATGTTATGTTTGGTGTTGTGTTATAGCAGTGTGTGTTGAACTGTTTGATGGAAGTAATGTTGGGTGTAGTGCTATTGCAGTGTGTGTTGAACTGTGTGATGGATGTTATGTTGGGTGTCGTGTTGTAGTAGTGTGTGTTGAACTGTTTGATGGATGTACTGTTTGGTGTCGTGTTATAGCAGTGTGTGTTGAACTGTGTGATGGATGTTATGTTGGGTGTCGTGTTGTAGTAGTGTGTGTTGAACTATTTGATGGATGTAATGTGGGTGTCGTGTTATAGCAGTGTGTGTTGAACTGTGTGATGGATGTTATGTTGGGAGTCGTGTTGTAGCAGTGTGTGTTGAACTGTGTGATGGATGTTATGTTTGGTGTCGTGTTATAGCAGTGTGTGTTGAACTGTTTGATGGTTGTAATGTTGGGTGTAGCGCAATTGCAGTGTGTGTTGAACTGTGTGATGGATGTTATGTTGGGTGTCGTGTTATCGCAGTGTGTGTTGAACTGTGTGATGGATGTTATGTTGGGTGTCGTGTTATCGCAGTGTGTGTTGAATTGTGTGATGGATGTTATGTTGGGTGTAGTGCTATTGCAGTGTGTGTTGAACTGTTTGATGGATGTAATGTTGGGTGTAGTGCTATTGCAGTTTGTGTTGAACTGTGTGATGGATGTTATGTTGGGCGTTGTGTTATCGCAGTGTGTGTTGAACTGTGTGATGGATGTAATGTTGGGTGTCGTGGTATAGCAGTGTGTGTTGAACTGTGTGATGGATGTGATGTTGGGTGTCGTGGTATAGCAGTGTGTGTTGAACTGTGTGATGGATGTTATGTTGGGTGTCGTGGTATAGCAGTGTGTGTTGAACTGTGTGATTGATGTGATGTTGGGTGTCGTGTTGTAGTAGTGTGTGTTGAACTGTTTGATGGATGTAATGTTGGGTGTCGTGTTATAGCAGTGTGTGTTGAACTGTGTGATGGATGTTATGTTGGGAGTCGTGTTGTAGCGGTGTGTGTTGAACTGTGTGATGGATTTTATGTTGGGTGTCGTGTTATAGCAGTGTGTGTTGAACTGTTTGATGGATGTAATGTTGGGTGTAGCGCTATTGCAGTGTGTGTTGAGCTGTGTGATGGATGTTATGTTGGGTGTCGTGTTATCGCAGTGTGTGTTGAACTGTGTGATGGATGTTATGTTGGGTGTCGTGTTATCTCAGTGTGTGTTGAATTGTGTGATGGATGTTATGTTGGGTGTAGTGCTATTGCAGTGTGTGTTGAACTGTTTGATGGATGTAATGTTGGGTGTCGTGGTATAGCAGCGTGTGTTGAACTGTGTGATGGATGTGATGTTGGGTGTCGTGTTATAGCAGTTTGTGTTGAACTGTGTGATGGATGTAATGTTGGGTGTCGTGTTATAGCAGTGTGTGTTGAACTGTTTGATTGATGTAATGTTGGGTGTCGTGTTATCGCAGTGTGTGTTGAACTGTGTGATGGATGTAATGTTGGGTGTCGTGTTATCGCAGTGTGTGTTGAACTGTGTGATGGATGTTATGTTGGGTGTCGTGTTATCGCAGTGTGTGTTGAACTGTTTGATGGATGTTATGTTGGGTGTCGTGTTATCGCAGTGTGTGTTGAACTGTGTGATGGATGTTATGTTGGGTGTCGTGTTATCGCAGTGTGTGTTGAACTGTTTGATGGATGTAATGTTGGGTGTTGTGTTATCGCAGTGTGTGTTGAACTGTGTGATGGATGTTATGTTGGTTGTCGTGTTATCGCAGTGTGTGTTGAACTGTGTGATGGATATTATGTTGCGTGTCGTGTTATCGCATTGTGTGTGGAACTGTATGATCAATGGTATGTTGGGTGTCGTGTTATAGCAGTGTGTGTTGAACTGTGTGATGGATGTTATGTTTGGTGTCGTGTTATAGCAGTGTGTGTTGAACTGTTTGATGGAAGTAATGTTGGGTGTAGTGCTATTGCAGTGTGTGTTGAGCTTTGTGATGGATGTTATGTTGGGTGTCGTGTTATCGTAGTGTGTGTTGAACTGTGTGATGGATGTTATGTTGGGTGTCATGTTATAGCAGTGTGTGTTGAACTGTGTGATGGATGTTATGTTGGGTGTCGTGTTGTAGTAGTGTGTGTTGAACTGTTTGATGGATGTACTGTTGGGTGTCGTGTTATAGCAGTGTGTGTTGAACTGTGTGATGGATGTTATGTTGGGTGTCGTGTTGTAGTAGTGTGTGTTGAACTGTTTGATGGATGCAATGTTGGGTGTCGTGTTATAGCAGTGTGGTGTTGAACTGTGTGATGGATGTTATGTTGGGAGTCGTGTTGTAGCGGTGTGTGTTGAACTGTGTGATGGATGTTATGTTGGGTGTCGTGTTATAGCAGTGTGTGTAGAACTGTTTGATGGATGTAATGTTGGGTGTAGCGCTATTGCAGTGTGTGTTGAACTGTGTGATGGATGTTATGTTGGGTGTCGTGTTATCGCAGTGTGTGTTGAACTGTGTGATGGATGTTATGTTGGGTGTCGTGTTATCTCAGTGTGTGTTGAATTGTGTGATGGATGTTATGTTGGGTGTAGTGCTATTGCAGTGTGTGTTGAACTGTTTGATGGATGTAATGTTGGGTGTCGTGGTATAGCAGCGTGTGTTGAACTGTGTGATGGATGTGATGTTGGGTGTCGTGTTATAGCAGTTTGTGTTGAACTGTGTGATGGATGTAATGTTGGGTGTCGTGTTATCGCAGTGTGTGTTGAACTGTGTGATGGATGTAATGTTGGGTGTCGTGTTATCGCAGTGTGTGTTGAACAGTGTGATGGATGTTATGTTGGGTATCGTGTTATCGCAGTGTGTGTTGAACTGTGTGATGGATGTTATGTTGGGTGTCGTGTTATCGCAGTGTGTGTTGAACTGTTTGATGGATGTAATGTTGGGTGTCGTGTTATATCAGTGTGTGTTGAACTGTGTGATGGATGTAATGTTGGGTGTCGTGTTATCGCAGTGTGTGTTGAACTTTGTGATGGATGTAATGTTGGGTGTCGTGTTATCGCAGTGTGTGTTGAACTGTGTGATGGATGTTATGTTGGGTGTCGTGTTATCGCAGTGTGTGTTGAACTGTGTGATGGAAATTATGTTGGGTGTCGTGTTATCGCAGTGTGTTTTGAACTGTGTGATGGATGTTATGTTGGGTGTCGTGTTATCGCAGTGTGTGTTGAACTGTTTGATGGATGTAATGTTGGGTGTTGTGTTATCGCAGTGTGTGATGAACTGTGTGATGGATATTATGTTGGTTGTCGTGTTATCGCAGTGTTTGTTGAACTGTGTGATGGATGTTATGTTGGGTGTCGTGTTATCGCATTGTGTGTGGAACTGTATGATCAATGGTATGTTGGGTGTCGTGTTATAGCAGTGTGTGTTGAACTGTGTGATGGATGTTATGTTTGGTGTCGTGTTTTAGCAGTGTGTGTTGAACTGTTTGATGGAAGTAATGTTGGGTGTAGTGCTATTGCAGTGTGTGTTGAACTGTGTGATGGATGTTATGTTGGGTGTCGTGTTGTAGTAGTGTGTGTTGAACTGTTTGAGGGATGTACTGTTTGGTGTCGTGTTATAGCAGTGTGTGTTGAACTGTGTGATGGATGTTATGTTGGGTGTCGTGTTGTAGTAGTGTGTGTTGAACTATTTGATGGATGTAATGTTGGGTGTCGTGTTATAGCAGTGTGTGTTGAACTGTGTGATGGATGTTATGTTGGGAGTCGTGTTGTAGCAGTGTGTGTTGAACTGTGTGATGGATGTTATGTTTGGTGTCGTGTTATAGCAGTGTGTGTTGAACTGTTTGATGGATGTAATGTTGGGTGTAGCGCTATTGCAGTGTGTGTTGAACTGTGTAATGGATGTTATGTTGGGTGTCGTGTTATCGCAGTGTGTTTTGAACTGTGTGATGGATGTTATGTTGGGTGTCGTGTTATCGCAGTGTGTGTTGAACTGTTTGATGGATGTAATGTTGGGTGTTGTGTTATCGCAGTGTGTGTTGAACTGTGTGATGGATATTATGTTGGTTGTCGTGTTATCGCAGTGTTTGTTGAACTGTGTGATGGATGTTATGTTGGGTGTCGTGTTATCGCATTGTGTGTGGAACTGTATGATCAATGGTATGTTGGGTGTCGTGTTATAGCAGTGTGTGTTGAACTGTGTGATGGATGTTATGTTTGGTGTCGTGTTTTAGCAGTGTGTGTTGAACTGTTTGATGGAAGTAATGTTGGGTGTAGTGCTATTGCAGTGTGTGTTGAACTGTGTGATGGATGTTATGTTGGGTGTCGTGTTGTAGTAGTGTGTGTTGAACTGTTTGAGGGATGTACTGTTTGGTGTCGTGTTATAGCAGTGTGTGTTGAACTGTGTGATGGATGTTATGTTGGGTGTTGTGTTGTAGTAGTGTGTGTTGAACTATTTGATGGATGTAATGTTGGGTGTCGTGTTATAGCAGTGTGTGTTGAACTGTGTGATGGATGTTATGTTGGGAGTCGTGTTGTAGCAGTGTGTGTTGAACTGTGTGATGGATGTTATGTTTGGTGTCGTGTTATTGCAAGTGATATTGTTGAACTGTTTGATGGATGTAATGTTGGGTGTAGCGCTATTGCAGTGTGTGTTGAACTGTGTAATGGATGTTATGTTGGGTGTCGTGTTATCGCAGTGTGTGTTTAACTGTGTGATGGATGTTATGTTGGGTGTCGTGTTATCGCAGTGTGTGTTGAATTGTGTGATGGATGTTATGTTTGGTGTAGTGCTATTGCAGTGTGTGTTGAACTGTTTGATGGATGTAATGTTGGGTGTAGTGCTATTGCAGTTTGTGTTGAACTGTGTGATGGATGTTATGTTGGGCGTTGTGTTATCGCAGTGTGTGTTGAACTGTGTGATGGATGTAATGTTGGGTGTCGTGGTATAGCAGTGTGTGTTGAACTGTGTGATGGATGTGATGTTGGGTGTCGTGGTATAGCAGTGTGTGTTGAACTGTGTGATGGATGTTATGTTGGGTGTCGTGGTATAGCAGTGTGTGTTGAACTGTGTGATTGATGTGATGTTGGGTGTCGTGGTATAGCAGTGTTTGTTGAACTGTGTGATGGATTTGATGTTGGGTGTCGTGGTATAGCAGTGTGTGTTGAACTGTGTGATGGATGTTATGTTGGGTGTCGTGTTGTAGTAGTGTGTGTTGAACTGTTTGAGGGATGTACTGTTTGGTGTCGTGTTATAGCAGTGTGTGTTGAACTGTGTGATGGATGTTATGTTGGGTGTCGTGTTGTAGTAGTGTGTGTTGAACTATTTGATGGATGTAATGTTGGGTGTCGTGTTATAGCAGTGTGTGTTGAACTGTGTGATGGATGTTATGTTGGGAGTCGTGTTGTAGCAGTGTGTGTTGAACTGTGTGATGGATGTTATGTTTGGTGTCGTGTTATAGCAGTGTGTGTTGAACTGTTTGATGGATGTAATGTTGGGTGTAGCGCTATTGCAGTGTGTGTTGAACTGTGTAATGGATGTTATGTTGGGTGTCGTGTTATCGCAGTGTGTGTTTAACTGTGTGATGGATGTTATGTTGGGTGTCGTGTTATCGCAGTGTGTGTTGAATTGTGTGATGGATGTTATGTTTGGTGTAGTGCTATTGCAGTGTGTGTTGAACTGTTTGATGGATGTAATGTTGGGTGTAGTGCTATTGCAGTTTGTGTTGAACTGTGTGATGGATGTTATGTTGGGCGTTGTGTTATCGCAGTGTGTGTTGAACTGTGTGATGGATGTAATATTGGGTGTCGTGGTATAGCAGTGTGTGTTGAACTGTGTGATGGATGTGATGTTGGGTGTCGTGGTATAGCAGTGTGTGTTGAACTGTGTGATGGATGTTATGTTGGGTGTCGTGGTATAGCAGTGTGTGTTGAACTGTGTGATTGATGTGATGTTGGGTGTCGTGGTATAGCAGTGTTTGTTGAACTGTGTGATGGATTTGATGTTGGGTGTCGTGGTATAGCAGTGTGTGTTGAACTGTGTGATGGATGTTATGTTGGGTGTCGTGGTATAGCAGTGTGTGTTGAACTTTGTG
This sequence comes from Bulinus truncatus, assembly GCA_021962125.1. Taxonomy (NCBI): domain Eukaryota; kingdom Metazoa; phylum Mollusca; class Gastropoda; family Planorbidae; genus Bulinus; species Bulinus truncatus. Next base: position 700,577 of record JAGDYQ010000313.1, read on the forward strand.
ATGGATGTGATGTTGGGTGTCGTGGTATAGCAGTGTGTGTTGAACTTTGTGATGGATGTGATGTTGGGTGTCGTGGTATAGCAGTGTGTGTTGAACTGTGTGATGGATGTGATGTTGGGTGTCGTGTTGTAGCAGTGTGTGTTGAACTGTTTGATGGATGTAATGTTGGGTGTCGTGGTATAGCAGTGTGTGTTGAACTGTTTGATGGATGTAATGTTGGGTGTCGTGTTATAGCAGTGTGTGTTGAATTGTGTGATGGATGTTATGTTGGGTGTCTTGTCATCGCTTTGTGTGTTGAACTGTGTGATGGATGTTATGTTGGGTGTCAAGCTGTCGCAGTGTGTGTTGAACTGTGTGATGGATGTAATGTTGGGTGTCGTGGTATAGCAGTGTGTGTTGAACAGTGTGATGGATGTGATGTTGGGTGTCGTGGTATAGCAGTGTGTGTTGAACTGTGTGATTGATGTGATGTTGGGTGTCGTGTTGTAGCAGTGTGTGTTGAACTGTTTGATGGATGTAATGTTGGGTGTCGTGTTATAGCAGTGTGTGTTGAACTGTTTGATGGATGTAATGTTGGGTGTAGCGCTAATGTAGTGTGTGTTGAACTGTGTGATGGATGTTATGCTGTGTATCTTGTTTTCGCAGTGTGTGTTGAACTGTGTGTTGGATGTTATGTAGGGTGTATTTTGATTGTTTCAGGAGGTGTATTGTTTCTTTTGTGATGAGTTGTTAGTAACTAAGATTCTTTTTCTTTCAACCTCCCCCACCTCTAACATACTATTGCTATTGCCACTCAGCTGATGCAGAGCTCTGGCTTTACACACACACAGCAGAAGACTTTATTTAGTCAAGAATCTTGACATCATCACAATGACATGCGTTTGCAAAATCTAATTATAAAATTACAATATATTAAGTTGTAAATATTTTCATTATCAATCTTGAATCTGCCATAAATAACAACCTTTGTCAAAGCTACATTACATCGTTCAGCATATCATTGTTAAGTTTCCTCATTTCCTGTTCTACCTACCAGACTAACTAGGAGTGAACCAAAAAAACGGATAAGATGCACTCCTGACCTTCTCTCAGTAGTGAGGATTGCTATCTGTGTCACAGACTGTGTCTAAATCTGCCAGACTCCATGTTGATGTACCATCTGGCGTTACACTGTCGCTGGCATCAGGGAATAGAACTTTCAGAAACTTTAGTGCGAGTTCTCCGTTACACGTTCCTTCATCGTTGTCTGTCAGCCAGTCTGTATTTGACTTTGTGGGACTGGTAGTTATAGTAACGAATGGTATGTTGGTGAGATCCTCTTAAATTATCATAATAAATTTGAAAAAAAAAATCAATATTATATTGGTGATATTTATAGTCACTCAAATTTAAATGATTTTTTTATGAAAAAACAACTTTATAATTAGTTAAAAAAAAGTTTTAAGCATGATCAGCAATAAAAAGTATTTACAACAATTATAACTCGATTTAGAGTGCGAAGTTATTGCAAATATTGCTTAAGCCGGATAGCTTATTTAATAATATTATCTGTTCCAAATTTACCAATATAAATAATAAACAGCCGTGTTCCTCATTTTATTACATGTATTATTATCATATAACTAAGTCCGATATCGTGAACTAGATAGTCGCCATTTTACTTATAATAATTATATTTATAATCATTTTCACACGAAAATATATCGTCACCTTTGTCCGAATGGTGTGGTACGAATGGTCGAGTGGTGTAGATTCTCGACTGTCGACATGAGAGTCCTGGATTCCATCCTTGGTGAGAATCAAGGACATTTTTCCAGGTCCTGATTTAAACAATAGCACAATTCCCACAAGTCCACCCAGCTTTAAATGGTCACCTGACTTAAGTTGGGGGAAGTCAAGGCGGCTGGGCGTTGTGCTAACCACACAATCCCTTCATATGCCGAGGTTATAGAAACAGATGAATTCTACACTTCATCTGTCCCGACGGCCTTACGAGATTTTTACTTTACTTTTAGCAACTGGTGACGGTAAGTTATCGGCATTTTAAAGCCGACGCGGGTTTCATATTAATAGAACTGCCCGGTATGCTTTATTTATAAATGAAAGAATATCTTACTGTGATAAAATAAGTATTAATTTTACTATCCTACATATACTTAGAAGAGTAGCAATGCATTGTGTGAGTGAATTTACTTACGATATTGGCATTTCATACCAAACCAACCAGTTGCACATTTTCCCAAATATTCTCCAGTAAAGTCGCATTCAACGCCAGTGTTGCAGTGACACAGAAACTGGCAGTTTGAACCAAACCATCCTTCAGGACACGAGCCTGTGAAATAGAGCATAGCCATCGATATTAAACTACGAATTGAAGATTTTACTATCCATGAAACCAATATTGGTTCTAGCTCAAACTACAATACGTTAATTTATTATACATGTTTTGGACCAAAAATATATTTTGATAAAATAAATGTAGTTTTAAAATGCATAAATTAGTTGTCATTGTTATTGTATTGAGAATATGCAAAATAAAGTTCTAAAGTGTTGTAAAATTACCTTCACATTTAATGTAATCGTTCATCAGTGAGAAAAACAGAAAAAACAAAAGTTTTTTTCATTTCCATATATTACTTAACGCGTTTTTGTTTATCTTCACACTTTATATTTTATGATATTCAAGGTGAATCAATTCAATCCATTATGAAATGACAATAATTAAATTGACTGTCAAGAAGTTGTCCCATTGAAATACTAAACGAACTCAATCAATAGTGTCCTTCATAATCTGAAAAACCTTTGAGGCGTGATATATATATTGTAATCGAATATGTAAAAGAAGCTTACTCGACTGACGTTTTAATATGTCACACAATAATAGTTTAATTAGGAAGTTAAACTTGTCGTGATAAAATGTCCCACTGAACTGTGTCAATAAGTTGTTCTATTTATATTTTGGAAGAGTTCCATTTATTTCTACACTTAGTTATTCATGGTTTACATATACAAGGCTTTTAATGAAGAATTTTGTTTTTATTAAACTTCTCATTGAAATTATAAAATCAGCGTACAGCTAAAAATATGATCTGACTTAAAATATAACGGGTTTAGAGTGGAAATTATTTGTGTAAACCTTATGTTCCCCTAGTCTGTGGTAGAGTAAATAAAATATGTTTTAAAGTTTAATAATTCACATAAATATACACAATTAAATATAAGCATATGGATATATATATACTGTGTATGGTTTCTTGTTGATTCACTTGTATTCAGCCAATTTATTTTATTCTACTGTATTGGCTAAGGTCATTTTTATTTCAATTTTTCATTACAATAACATCAGAATGAGCTTTTTGTGTATTAGTTTGTGAGTTGCGCAGCAGAATATCTGCTGTCAGAATACTATATGTGGGTGTGAGAGCTGTGTTGGGTCAGTATATTTGAATGGCATGACGTGGTTTTGATCGTGAAAAGGGTGGGAGATCAAAGTAGTCAATGGAGAGTGACCGGAGTGACCAGTGTGACCAGTGGAGCATGGCTGTATTAGTTTGAGGAGATCAGAGGGGTAGAGGGAAGGTGATTGTAGGGGAACGTGGAGAAGGGAGTTAACCTACAGTAAGGAGTTCATAGTATGGGACAGGTGCTAGTTCACGAGTGTAAAGGTTGGGCAGTTAGTGACCATACTAAATGTCTGGACTTTATTATTATTTTGTCATCATTCTTTTATAGGTTTGATGGATTAAACTTATATTAATTTGCTTTTATGAATACATTGTTCCTATTACTGATTGGGTATTTGAAGTGTTCGCTGTTGTGTATTAGTTTGTGAATAGCGCAGCGCTGTGTTTCTTATGTGCGAGTTTTTCCCAAGTGTTATTTAATGCGTGGTGTTCAAGAGGCAGTTGGGATGTTGATCTTAAAGAATGCGGGCATATTATGAAGTGTTAACGAAGGAGATAAATTAGAGGCCGAACAAGATCCTGTACACAACAAGCTGAGATTCGAAACATGTTTCTCTACCTCGTTGGTCATGTCCACCCAGAATGTGTCACTGTTATTGAGATCTGCCACTGACTGCCACAGACCAGGCTTGCGGAGCCGGAGCCGAGGAGCCGGGAGCCGCTACTTTTTGCTGGAGCCGGAGCCGGAGCCGAAAAAATCTGGCGGCTCCACGGCTCCCAAATGTTTTTTTTTTTACAGCAGAATTTTTTTTTTTAGCTTTAAAATTACAAATTTGTTTGTTTGCCTCCTACAATTTGAAATGTTGTCATGTTTTACGAACGCCACAACAGTAACACGCACATCGCCACAAGAAATCTTTAATGGGAAATCGTTTTGTGTTCGTTTTAAATCTTGTTTACCCTCCAAAATTTTTTAATGGCATGTTATTTTGTTATATATAAAGTTAAAACAGTTTTATTTCATACAATAATTGTATCAATCATTTAAAAATAAATTTTTACTACGACGACAAACAGAACGCGTCATTTCGTGTATATTTTGACCGCGAATTTGTAATAGACTAAAACAAATTGTTAGCTTTCTGTATTTAACAATTTTATTATAAACAGAATATCTGAAATAGAGCAGATAAATTTATAAGACTGTGGCTATACGGACCCGGGTCCCAATAAAATCCGATTGTTATTCGGACCCGTGGAAAATATGCACTAAGCTTAGCTATATTTAAACTTTATTAGAGGGAACCCGAAAAAATAATAATACAGAGTCCGCTCAGTGAAACCCTAGACACTGAGTAACGATTAAATCATACAATTCAAAGAATTATAAAAAAAATAAACAAAAAACAATAATAAAGTTTATGTATAGCTAAGCTGAGTGCATATTTGCCACGGGTCCGAATAACAATCAGACTTTATTGGGACGGGGTCCGAATAAGAATCGGAGTTTATTGGTACCCGGGTCCGGGCCCGTAGCCAGAGGGGAGCTAGGGGGGCTGACCCCCCCGTTCATGACCTGAGCCCCCCCCCCCGTGCATGATTTGAGCTTTTTGACAAAATTTTAATAATAACGGCTATAAAACATCAATCATTTTGTTCAATTTTGTTTTAGGGGCCCGGACTGAGCTGGCCAATCAACTTTTTAAAATATTAATATCAGCACGGGGGCCCGTGTCACCCCTGCCCAGGGACCCGAAATTTCTGTCGGTGGGGTTGTTCGCAACCTTGTAATAGTTTTATATATTGATATCTTCTGAGGACAACTAGCAACTTAAATAAGTTAATAAAATAATATTGACTTCTGACTTCACTTAAAATGTATAATAAAATAATAAAGTACAAACTCCGTGATTTCTGAGTAATGTTATTTAATTTGCAAATTTACTTTTTAGCAGAATTAATTTTATTTTAAATTGAATAATTGCAACTGGTCAATTTGTTGTTGATAGATCTGTTCTTTGTTATTTAATATTTTATAAGAAATATCACACAAATAGCTAAGCTATATTCGTGCATCTTTGTCGTTCTTCCCGGGTTGTACGTTTAACCAACAGTATAATGATATAAATCAGGTATCTATTATGTAACAATTGTGTAGCAGAACAAATGGTCAATATATTTATAACAGGAATCAGAAATTGCTCAGCGTCAATACATTTTTATCATTAAAACTCTTTACTATTTAAATTATTTTTAACAAAACTGCAACATGCCATGCATTATTGAAACGTAGTTTAAATTATATATTTCTAATTAATAGCTAAACAATCGGTACTAAAATGCATCATTCCAGATATGGAAATGCAAAAAATGTCTTGGGGAGGGGACTCACTGAGATCCCCTCCCCAAACCCCTCCTCTCCGTTCGCAAGCTTTCGGCGCTTCGCACCTCCATCTTCGCCCCCCCCCCCGAACATTTCTTCTACCCCACCAGGGGCGGATTTAGGGGGAGGAGTCGAGGGGGGGACATGCCCCCCCCCCCGTTATCGCAAGTTTAGGTAATACATCATTAAATTATCGAAATATTTTTTGTTCAAAGACCAATTTTCAACAATAAAAACAGTTTCGCCCCCCTAACCCCCGGGAGTCAAAGTTTTGCCCCCCCCCATCAAAGTTGTCTTGATCCGCCGCTGTACCCCAGAATCAGTTCTTCGGCGCCCCCCCCCCCGCCGGAAAAAATTTCTTCGCCCCCCCCTCCCCACTCCAATGCAATAATCCTGGCTATAAATAATAAATATAAATACTGAAGTCTTTAAAATATTTTAAATAATGTATCATTGTACTATTGGCTAATTTGATCATTGAAATAACTTTTTATTACTTATGAAAATGGCGACTAGTGAAACCTCGGTCGAAAATAATGATATGATTCTGGATGCACTGAAATGGTTTGTTTTTAGTAAAACCGACGATGCGTATATTTTTCAAGTTCCTGACTATGGGGGTGAACGCGGCAAAATTTGCATAACTTTTTATCAGCGGCATGTTTGGGTGGCGCAATTACAAACATTTTTGTCTCGTGTGATACTATCTTAATAGGGAGCCGGAGCCGGAGCCGTCAAATTTGTGGGAGCCGGAGCCGAAAAAAAATATGGCGGCTCCGCAAGCCTGCCACAGACTGTCTGTCATTAGCATTGGGTACATTCACCCTTAGCACATCTAAGTATATTGTGTTTATTGGTATATCATACTTGACCTTACAGGGTCAGCTAGTAATTAAACCCATTACAGCAACACGTCGTGCATCCGAATCAGTTGAGACCGGACACCGTTCAGATATTCCATTGTTAGGATATGAGAACCGAATGCGATCCATGCAGTATATGAAACCGGACACTATACGAATATTAGAAATCATCACATACGTGAAACGTGCTTGAAGAAAAAGCAAAATAAGTGAAACATGTCGTAACTTTACCTTTATTGTGGAAAATAATCACTTATTTTTCGATAAACCATTGTACAGCCCCGTAGCGTGAAAGTTCTACAGTAGGGCCAGACAATAGCAGGGGGGGCTGGGGGGTAACAGGAAATAAATTTTACTAAATAAAGAAAACAAGCAGAGGGGGGGGGTAACAGGAAATAAATTTTACTAAATAAAGAAAACAAGCAGAGGGGGGGGGTAACAGGAAATAAATTTTACTAAATAAAGAAAACAAGCAGAGGGGGGGGGGTAACAGGAAATAAATTTTACTAAATAAAGAAAACAAGCAGAGGGGGGGTAACAGGAAATAAATTTTACTAAAAAAAGAAAACAAGCAGAGGGGGGTAACAGGAAATAAATTTTACTAAATAAAGAAAACAAGCAGAGGGGGGGGGGGTAACAGGAAATAAATTTTACTAAATAAAGAAAACAAGCAGAGGGGGGTAACAGGAAATAAATTTTACTAAATAAAGAAAACAAGCAGAGGGGGGGTAACTGGAAAAAAATTTTACTAAATAAAGAAAACAAGCAGGGGGGGGGGGGGGGGGGTAACAGGAAATAAATTTTACTAAATAAAGAAAACAAGCAGAGGGGGGGGGTAACAGGAAATAAATTTTACTAAAAAAAGAAAACAAGCAGAGGGGGGGGGGGGTAACAGGAAATAAATTTTACTAAATAAAGAAAACAAGCAGAGGGGGAAGTAACAGGAAATAAATTTTACTAAATAAAGAAAACAAGCAAAAGGGGGGGGGGTAACAGGAAATAAATTTTACTAAATAAAGAAAACAAGCAGAGGGGGGGGGGGTAACAGGAAAAAAATTTTACTAAATAAAGAAAACAAGCAGAGTGGGGGGGTAACAGGAAATAAATTTTACTAAATAAAGAAAACAAGCAGAGGGGGGGTAACAGGAAATAAATTTTACTAAATAAAGAAAACAAGCAGAGGGGGGGGTAACAGGAAATAAATTTTACTAAATAAAGAAAACAAGCAGAGGGGGGGGGTAACAGGAAAAAAATTTTACTAAATAAAGAAAACAAGCAGAGGGGGGGGGTAACAGGAAAAAATTTTTACTAAATAAAGAAAACAAGCAGAGGGGGGGGGGGGTAACAGGAAATAAATTTTACTAAATAAAGAAAACAAGCAGAGGGGGGGGGGGCAGACAAAACGCGGGCGGTGGGGAGGGGGCGGCCCTCCCGCTCGCTGCAGGCCTGCTGTTGTAAACCTTCGTTTGTTTTCCCTGCGAGGTCTCTGATACATATACAGTACATGTAGTTAACACAAAAAATGATTTGACGCTTTGAGTAATAAACATTCGGATAAATGGCGTTACTCTGTACACTGTCAGACGATTCAGCATCAAAACAACAAAGGGTAACAATTCTAAATAACCAAACAAAGGGGATATGACAACGGACTTAGTACTTAATTTACATTGTAAAAGCTGCGGAGTGATGGAATTGCGATTCAATTAAATCAGATACAATGCAATCATTATATGAGAGATATTTGACTAATGATTGATAGCCATATCAGAAGTGATGTCGTTAATAATCCGGGAACAGGAAAAATGTTTCAGGGTGAAAGCAAAATGTAATGAGCCTACCCATAGAGCGGACCTTAGGTGTCTCGTGCCTTCTATGAAGACGCCGCTGATTTTAATTATAATTACATAATACAACATCGAAAATGTTTCTTTCTCGCATTTATTATTATTACACACTGTATTCTGTATTCTTGTAGCCAGAATATACATTTTAGTTCATTTTACTAAGAACCAGTTCTCGATTAAAAAAAAAAAAAACAATGCCGGGGATGAAAAAAAAAATTATACAAAGCCGGGGATAAATGTCTATGGTTTCATCCCCGGCGGGGATATATTAGCTAAAGCAGAGCCGGGGATGATAGTTCTCAGTGCCGGGGATATCCCCGGCGGTAAATCGAGCCCTGTTCAGAACACCTCTCTATTTAGAAAACAATCATTAAAACAAATGATCCATGTTTTTTTTTATTTTACTCCATGGCTATTTTTGCCCTACGTTTTTGTTGAGGCCGTCGGCCATAGAAATTTGGGTGACTCTTGACAAAGAGAATGTTAAATCCACTGCTTGCTAAAATTAAAACTCTACATAATCGTTGAAAACTGAAGACTGTTTAGCCCTTTTAACCCTTGACCCCCTGAAAATTGTTCAAAGAGTCCTTGTGACGTAGTTAAGAAAGACAGGATATTCAAAGAGTCCTTGTGACGTAGCTAAGAAAGACAGGATATTCAAAGAGTCCTTGTGACGTAGCTAAGAAAGACAGGATATTCAACTCATAAATAGCCTAATATGTTTTATCAAAGTGTACGAATTCTGTCAGATATTTCTGTAGGTAGAGCGCTCATTTAGCAATCTAAAATTGATACAATGTGTTTTAAGATGTGAAATGTCAGAACAGTTTTCTATGGATTTAACAAAGCTAATATCATCTGGCAAAAGCATGCATTCTGATAACCTTGCACAACACACTTCTTAAACTAGCTTTATTATTGCCTTCTTAACTTTAACTATATATAATAATTTTATGAGACTGATACAGTAGACTCAGTGGCGTAGCGAGCTTAACTCGTCAGGGGAATAATACCATTTTAGTGCTCCATTTCATTCGAAAACCAAATAATATCATATGTTAAATATACCATTTCGCGCCCCTTTGTGAGTAGCGCACTGGGCATGATGTCCCCTTTGCTCCCCCTCACTACGCCACTGCTTGGTAAAGAATTGAATAAAAACAGTATCGAATACAATTAGGCACACATTACTTTTTAAAATTACTAATTAGTGCTATTGCAAGTAGGGCCGCTGCCAGGAATTATGCCCCCCCCAGCTACAAACTATCACAATGATGCTCCACATCCCCATTGCCCCCACTTTTTCAGAATGAAAAAAAATAAAGCGACAGGGTCTACAAAGTCACGAGGTCCCTGACAAGTGTAAAGGTACCACCCCTGGAGGTGCCCCTGATGTAGGTGTTGCAGGCCGTCCAAAAAGGGGTGCAACCCAAACTCATGTCTGAGATCCCTTGACCTACTGGGTTATGTCGGGAACAGAAGACTGCTATTTACTGACTTAGCAATTATCCTGTAAGTGTAATGTTACTCTGTTTACAAGCTTCAGTTAAAAATAATAATAGGCATAGAATGAAATAGTCGAAAGTTTATTGTTTGAACTAGAGACACTGAAATAATAATAATAGTAATAATAGGTGAGTAAGAGTCCTAAAGCAATTTAACATTTTATTCATAGCTTAAGATGTTTTTCCTCTTTGAATTTTTAACTATGATGACATAATACATTACATAATACATTACATAATACATTACATAATACAGCACATAATACATTATCTCATGTGTAAAAATGTCCATGTCAAACAAAATGTATGCGAACAAACATTACAAGCTAGTGGCGGGGGGGGGGGGAATTAGGGCTTAGTTACAGTGACTATAAACGGTTTTTTGAGATACTGAATATTAAAAGTATACACTCGCCCACTTGATGGAATCAAAGGGGTGCAATACGCCCTGGGGACAGGAAACGAGAGTCGTGGAGTATTTTGGTGCAAAGAATATATGATGGTGCAAAGGGGCCGATGGTAGCGCCCTTCAACAGCACAATTTTGTTACGGAGACAGTATTGAGCCCGGTCGGCGGAAGGGCTTAGTGCGGTCCTAAACGACAATGGAAGAAAATATTATCGCACAACAACAACAAAGCTAATACCAATACACTATTTGTAGTACATTTCTAACATTTTCAAGCTGACTTATTGAGTCAATAAACCTGTCTTATGTCCAGATGCGGATTGAATGATGGGGACATCGGGCACTACCATAAGCGCTGTCTTCGAAATCCCCCCCCCCCCCCTCGAATCACCAACTTTACATTTGCGCCAGTATTTTCATGTGTCACTTTGAAAAGCCCAAACAAATGTTTTTGCTCCCGGCCGTCAACAGACATTATTCTGCTTCTTGTAATGTCCGCTGTCCTAGTTTGTTGTTAATGTAGAAAAAACAACCCAACATTATATGTATGTAAATAAAACATGGTACAACGGTTTCATTAAAGAGAATCACTTAAAAAAAATTGTGTCAGTTGGTGCGTTTACTATAAATGGGGAGAAAAAACTCAATATGATACACTACTAGCTTACTGTATTAATAATATGTAAACAAGTCTTAGTCCAGACGTTTCACTTAGGGCAGAGGTTTTCAACCTTTTTTATGCTGCGGACCCCTCAGACATTCCAAGCTCGGGTGGCGGACCAAGTTTTTGTACCTCAGGTTGGGCCAGAATTCTGCTAAACGGTAGGCCAAGCCTAAGTTACGCGTAATTCATGTAAAGTCATTTCACATATGAAATAGCTATATATCCAAAAAATGAAACAATCACCGAGTATTTATTCTGCTGGTATGTCTGTAACACAGTTTTCTGTTCACTGGTTAGGATGTGCCAGTTTTGCACTACAGCAAGATCTTCATTCATGTCCTTTGCCGCCAAGGCCTCGCTGTGAATCACGCACTGGGTTGATACTATGTGTGGCGCTGCTTGTTTCCCTCGTGCGATTAAACCAGACTTACGACCACTTATCGCAGCAGCGCCGTCTGTGCACATGTCAATATTGTGTCCAGGCCAGTCCTGATTCTTAAAAAAATGCATCAAGTACACGGTTGTGCATCCCGGCAGCGACTTTCAGAACAAAATGTCTTCCACGACTTCACCTTCCCAGCAGTATCGAACGTTAACCAACACTTGGGCTGCATTAACATGTCTGTACTTTCGTGAAGCTGAATTGTGAATCTGATATGCTGATGGCGTGCAATCAGTTGGCATAGAACATCCTTAGACATGTCGACGATTAATCTGCTCAGGGTGTTATCAGAAAGTGGAATGGCTTTCAGTTTTCGACTGTATTCCTTTCCTAGAACGACTTAACACATGTCGACTGCTGCCGGTTTAATTAGCTCTTCTGCAATTGTGTGAGATTTTTTAGGAACGCGCTATTCGCAATGTTACCAACCAAATACGACGCTCGAAGAGTTTTATCGTGCACAGTAGTGCAGGCTATCAGTTTGCCTTCTTGTTTCAAATAGAGCTCTTTCTGCCTCTCAAAGTATTCCTTCGCTTGACTGGCACATTTCGAATGCTATGTGATCAAATGGCGCCTCAATTTCGCAGGCTTCATCGCATTGGTCACCAATGCGGTGAAACCGAATGGTACACATTCTGGATTATACTTGCGCCGTTTTCATTTTCAATCGTCTTTGGCTGCTTGATTATCAGAATCGTCAAGGTTCTGGTCAGTTTTCCTCTTCACAAATGTATCCATGCTACTAGGCTTGGACAGTTTACTTTCATAAATATTGATAAAAAAAATGACCAAAACACTTTAGTCCCGTTTACTCAGACATCACATAAAAAATTAGAGACAAAGTTTCAGAGTAGAGACTGTTAGAGGAGGTAATAATCAGTAAAAATATTTTACATTCTGCTGACAAAAACTCACATTTTAAAATTAAATCGACTACTATGATAAAACTAATACAAATCGTATCAATATTTTGAATTGTTTACTAACATTTTAAAAAGTATTTGTCACATAAGCAAGTCACATGACAACAGAACAACATAATAGGTTCATCGATAGAATTTCGCACCGTTTCATCAATGCGTTAGCAAAAAATCCCTATTATCTCTCTGGCCTATTTTCATATTAAAAATTTACGAAAAATCTACTTCGAACTAAAACAATCGGTGTCATTTTTAATTAACATGCGAAGTGTATACCAGCAATATGATATCAAAAACTTGTCTAAGAGTATTTCTAGGCCAGTCTATGCTTAGAATAATTGTAACCACTGATTAACCTTACTATTTATCAGAGCCCAGTAAGTAAGAAATATTGCCAAGATGACATAACTCAAAAACTCACTGCGCAAGTGAATGTAGTATGCAGTCTAGTTCAAACTTCAGTCAAAAATATAAAGAAATACCAGCGAATTTTCAATTCTTCACATTGTTGAATGTGCCTGAAACATTGGCATAGGTAGCATTTTTTGTTTATCTAAAAGTGAACCAATCAACCAATTCAAGCAATACTTTATACAAGAAAAATAACTGCTTTCCTTGACTTGCCCACGGACCCCTTTGAAGCTCCTCGCGGACCCCCAGGGGTCCGCAGACCACAGGTTGAAAACCTCTGACTTAGGGAAAACCCCTAGCCAAGCCCACACAGTAAACAAGAGTTGCGTCCGCTGGTGTATGACTTGTGTACAATGAAGAAAAAAAGTTAATGAAGATACTGCCAGCTATGTTTTAAAATATTGTCAAAGAGAGGTAACCGTTGAATTTTTTTGAAAGATTTTTCCTGTCGTAGTCACTTTAGTCTCCAACTCAAATGTTTGCAAACAACGCACATAATGTGAACTCCGTAGAAAAATAAATGTGGTCAAAGGGAGGTAGCCCTGGAATTATTTTGAAATATTTTTCTTGTCGCAGTTACCCTAGTCTCCAACCCAAATGTTTGCAAACAAACACGGATCTGCTACAGTAAGTAATTTTAAAAAAAAAAATTCTATTACTGTTGAGTTCTAATATTCATTTTTTTTTCTTTTTCATTTTTATTTTACATTTCTTTTGAGTCGTCATATTATTGATTTAAGTCATCAATTATTGATATTTTTTCTCTCACTATTTAATGCTGACAAAATTTATTTTATGTATATTTTTGGAGAAGAATTTTTGAAAACTCGTCTTTGAATGAAATATTCATCCTGGAACTGGAAAAAACTTGCACTTTCATTTCAGTTTTATTACTAAGAACTGTTATATTTATCTTATATCTGAAATATTTATTTATTATCATTTTTTTAAATTATATTTACATACATCTGTACTTTATATAAAATAAGAACTTTAACATGATAAGAAAATGATTAGGGAACATGGGAGAAGTAAAATTATGTAATTGACTTCATTCATGAGATATATTAGCTCTATTACCGCACACCATACACAAATACGATTTCTTTAAATACTCTTAAACGTCGCGGTCGTTGGGGGGGGGGGGGGCGAATCGACACATCAACAGACGTGTGGCGCCCATCTCCTCTCCAAGTCAGCGGCGAATATTTGTTGTTTTACCATGGGGGTTTGCACTGTACCCTTTGCATGCGATTAGAGTTCACTATCGGCTTCACTATCCAGCCGCCAAAAATATATAAATACGTTCACATTATCCTAATTATTTTAACGTTATTGTTTTTATTATAACGTTATTTGTTGTGTTATTAGGTTGTTATGATGTTCTTTCTTTGGTTCACTTGTGGTCGCGTTCAATTCAGTTGCATTCACAGACAACACACCATAGTGAGGCAAAGTTTCGTGACTCAAGTGACGTTTATTATACTGTAGTAGCTTTATTATATACAGAATGACACAAGACACGTGGGTTAAATAACTAATACTAGACTAATACTTTTATTTATTACTACAAATTCACTAAACATTAAATCTACCACTAAACTAATAAATCCAGATGGAGAAATCACTACTGTCCAAGCGAGTCGAACGTGTTACGTAAAGCTAACAAACTCGTTGTTCTAAAAAAAACTTCTTAACTGCTGAGTAAGTATTGTCTACTTTTTCTCTGGTCACTGCTTATATCAAAGATCCAGGCACGCCGAGAGGGGGGTTAGGGGGCTCATTGCCAGGGGGGCCGCATCTGTAAGGGGCCCGGCCGCCCCGACCATGTCAATTTTTTCACGACTCATCGTTTATTAAGGGGCCCGCAATGATGTCCTGCCCTGGGGCCCTTGTTGGTTCTCGGCGTCCCTGCCAAGGTCCGAAGTAGGTCCCCCCCCTCAAATCAGGTCAATTGACTGGTCTCGACGCATAATCCTGATGCTAGCGCCAGATGAGGGGGGGGGGGAGGGGGCGTGTTTCACCCCCATCTCCTATTTACACACCTATCCAGATGTCGAATGGTGGGTGCAGTGTCGTGGGTCAGCTGGAAGAGGGTTACAACAATACAATAAAAAGATATATGAAATAAGATCATATGCAGCAGTGTTCACAATTGCCTGAATAATATATCACTGTATTTAGCCGTCCAAAAGATTGAAGATGAAATACTTGATAAAAATAAACTCTAACAACGTACATAATAAAACTTTATCTTCTCTATAAGTATACTAACGTCCCGAAAAATTGAGGTACATATAGTTGGTCTGTCGGTCGGTCTGCGGACTCTGGTCTTCGGTCTCTGATCTGTCCCTGGTCTGCGGTCGGTCTGCTTGAAACTTATCTACATCTCATTATATTAGTTTAATTGAACTAAATATATAGATGAAACCCTGGACTAAATTTCCTAACGTATCAGTGGTTCTAAAGTTGTAGAGTTAACAACAGTTCTGAACTTGTAGAAATGTCAGTGGTTCTAATGTTGTAGAGATATCAATGGTTCTAAACTTGTAGAGATGTCAATGGTTCTAAACTTGTAGAGATATCAATGGTTCTAATCTTGTAGAGATATCAATGGTTCTAAACTTGTAGAGATATCAATGGTTCTAAACTTGTAGAGATATCAATGGTTCTAAACTTGTAGAGATATCAATGGTTCTAAACTTGTCGAGATATCAATGGTTCTAAACTTGTAGAGATATCAACGGTTCTAAAGTTGTAGAGATACATATTTAAAGCTATCGCTATAGTTATAAATATCGTCGAATTTCTTCAGAATCTGGTAGTATCCTCTTCATGAAAAATTAAATGTAGCCCCTTATTGGTTATGCTTCAGAGGAAGTATCCGTAGCTAAAAATTAAGTGATGTCGTCATTAAACACTTCAACAACATGATGTCGTCATTAAACACTTCGTCAGCAACTAATTGTAAAGTTGAAGTGTATAGTCACTTATAAAGTGAAGTCACACTGAGGCCACAAGTAATATAATATCAACCAGTTGATGCTCTGAATATTTCAGTGTCAAGCCGGCAAATACAAGAAAACAAGAAATGTAAAGATTCTACATCTATACGTAAATAAATTAAAAAATATGCAAACAAATAACGCTTTGCAGTTTTTTTCATAATACAACTAAATCGCTTTATTTAAAGTGATTTATAGATTTATGTAGAATTTTATTATTGTTTCCCTTTTTTAATTCCAAAGTGGATAAAAATAGTTTGGCCTGTGGTTTCTTTTCATTCACATAATTTGACCTTCTCAATAAATTTATATTTTAATCTCTGATTCTTAAGAGAGTTGAAACGATTTAAGGAGCAGTAGAATGAAGGTTTGCATGGGCAATTTATTGGAGCTCTTTATTTACTACGGTTATCTGCAATATTTAGTTTTATGAAGATAAACTAACGATGATAAGTTAACAGTTGGTGAAATAAGTAAGATTATCATCTTCCTATAAATCTAATACAAAAATGTATCCAATAATAAAAGGAATCATCTTTAATCATAATTTTGTTTAACTACAACTACTTTAACAATATTGAAATAGACAAAGTGCATTCTTATAAAACTGATACAAATTGAAATAATGCTACGGCGTATTTATTAAGAAAAAAAAAACAAAAAAAAATATATTTAAGAAGTCAATAAATATATAATATACACAATAACATCAAAGAAATAAAATAGTATGCTTCTGTACCGGAAATTCATAAAACTTCATTAGGTCCCCTGTTAGGCTTTTGCATGAACAATATTGTTCTTAATATATCCAAAAACGAGCATACCGGCATATACTACATAACTTCCTGGACATGACAATCTTTATTTTGTTTCTTTACATTCTGGTGATAAAATTTCACTTGTCACACTGTAATTCAGATTGGTGGATAAAGCTCTGCTGTGGACTAGATTTTTCACATCATATCCAAATATGTGCATGAAGGCTCCACTACTTCCTGGGCATGTGCTGGTTGAGTAGGTAAATTTAGTTAGATTATTTGATAGTTGAGACCTGTCCACCAAGTGACCGAAACTGTCCCGTTTAGAGCATCCATGGGGGTTGGAAACAATAAAGTTAAACGAGTCTGTATTTTGAGATGTAGTTCTTTTCTTTCTAACTTTCTTCCATGCATCATCATATTGTCTCCAACATTTGGTAAGTAAATGTGCTAAATTTTCATCACAGGTCACACATCTCAACCTACACCAGTCACTTTCAACGTCTCTTTCAGAGACAGAAACACGACAAATAATGATTAAAATGCTATCCTCACTATCATAGAATAATCTCAACAATGTTTGTTGAGCCTCAATGTCATCAAATACCACATGGTTGGCCGTTGTAACATAAAACTCCCACCACACGTGGGTGGCTGTGTCTGAATGTTCACAATATTTACACCAACATTTTGTGAAGTTCTCCTTATGTTTATTACCACAATGATCTTTGCCATCCATATACTTCACGAGTGCAGTGCACACCATCCCACTTCCTGTTCTTAAGTTTGTTTTGACTCTCATGTTATAAAATGGATATGAAACTTTTGTGTCTGGCCAAAAGTCTGGTCTTTCTGGGCTTGTCATTTTAACATCATCTCTGACAGTCAGGTCAGCTGTAGCTTTGACGAGATCATACAAATCCATGTCACGATGACCTTCAGGTAGATGGTCTAAGGTGAATGTATCAACAGGTATAAACTGTCTATGACCTGGATTCTTCTCACAACCAATACAATGTTTGTATAGATCAGCTTCTCCACCTTCTGACACCTGAGTTTCATGATTACCTGGAACAGATAAATCAACGTAGAATTGTAAAGTATTAAAGATATAAATACCATATAATTTGTCTGTTGTATTACCACAATGTAAGCAATATTAATAAAATGTGTTTGATTTTACCATAAAGTTGTTCGTCCATTGCGTGAGTTTCAATGTCCATCATTTGGCCTCAACAGTAATACAATTTTAAGTCTGAAATAAACAAATCAATAATTCGTACATGTTGCATCTGTAAAAAACATTATTGGAACACTGTCTTCAACTGTGAATACATTATAGTATTTCATGTTTTTTTTGTGTATGTAGCTATATAAATAGAATACTCTTTTTTAAAAGAAATATTTTGAATTACTACATGTTTTTTTTTTTAAATTAGAATTTAAAAATAATGTATAAAGGTTACTTTCGAAAAGTGGTGTTTCTTTTAAATTGAAATCTTCAAGATACTCTGGCACCTATTAAACATATTTCTAAATATATTGTCTGCAATAACTTTTTATATATATATATATATATTGTTATGGCTCCCTCGTTTTGTCAGCGCACCGTGCAGTCTAGGAATTGAACGCGATGACGTAGGATAGAAACGAGAGAAAAAAAGTGACGTGAAAGTCGGAAGAGCAGTGGCCATGATTGTTGTTGTTGTCTTTGTTTATAATTATTAAATACTTTTGAAAAGGAACCATGTTATTTGTTTAATAAACAGTAAAAGAGTATTCAACATTGGTGTCAGAAGTGGGGATATTCCTATAATGGCAGGTAAAACAATTAGTGAACTTTTAGTTAAAGAATTAAGGGAGGAGCTGGAAGAAAGATCCTTGCCTACAACTGGTAACAAAGAACAGCTAGTTACCAGACTTAAAGAAGCCCTGATCAAAGAGGGAAAGGATCCGGCACACCACCAATTTCAAATTTTAAGGATTATTGATCTATTTAAGCAAGCACAAAATGACTTAGATAATAAAATTGAAAATGTTAGGATTGATATTACTGAAGAAATTGATAGCAAAATAAAACAAATCAATGCTCAAGTACTGAACACTACTGTTTAATTTTGCTGAGAAGTTTGAATGCATTAAGGAGGTGCTGCGCCGGGCACAAAAATAACAGACCAAGACAATAAATGCTGTTAGTAAAATGAAACCACCCGTGTTTGACTGCACAACCTCTTGGTCCGTCTATAAGATACAGCATGAGGATGCAGTTAAAATTAACAACTGGACCAGGGATGAGGAAAAAGCGACGACTCTTGTTTTGGCTTTGAGAGGGAAAGCGTCTGAGCCAATACCGACCATCACCGATACAGGGAATTACAATACCCTTTTAAAAAGCACTCGAATTACGGTTCGGTGACGAGCACATGAAGGAGGTTTTCCGAGTTCAGTTGAGAACCAGACATCAGGGGCGGGAGAAACCCTCCAGGAATTAGAGGCAGACATTCAGCGGCTGGCGCACCTCTCTTACCCTGCTGCTGATCGAGAATTCCTCGAAGTTATAACCACTGATGTTTTCATAGATGCTATTCAGGATCCAGAGTTAAAGAGAGCCATTAGGATAAGCGGCTAACGTCGGACTAGCGAAGCCTTGGTTTATGCACTTTCCTACGAAGCGGCAAATAATGCATCCAGGACTGACTATCATGTCAGGCAGTTAGAAGTCGATTAAGATATACGGCTTAACCAGATTCGCGGGGTGGTCGAAGAGTTCATTGCCGCTAAGGAACAAAATACGGCTGAGAGGAATAGGAGTAAGAATGACCCTCGCTGCTGGAACTGTGGTGCTTCTGGTCATCTTCGTAGAAACTGTCAGGGAGTGTGGCAATACTAAATTAGACAGTTAAGAGCCTTCCCACAACTTAATCGCTGGAGTAACCAGGGAAACTAGAGTCTGCCAGAATCGGGGGGGGGGGGCTAAAGCTGGCAAAACGTTCTGACAAAACCCCTGAGGTCGTCATTTCTGTCACAACCCCTGACCCCTTTTCGGGCCTTTATGTCAAAGGTAAAATTGAACAGTTGGTGACTAGAGAAGAGACCCGAAGAGTTGGTGACCCATGAAGAGCCACCTGAAACGTTGGTGACCCGAGTTGAGCCACCTGAGACGTTGGTGACCTGAGATGAGCCCCTTGAGACATTGGTGACCTGAGATGAGCCCCTTGAGACGATGGTGAACCGAGATGAGCCACCTAATGAGCAGAGACGAAAGGTACAGAAGAGCGAGGAGATTAGCAGAGCGCATCGGAGTAGAGGCGAACGAAACAGGACAGGGACGAACTTGGCCATTGACTTTAATCTAGTGAGTTCAGTATACATTCATCATAGCTCTGTCAAACGCAAAACATTTCGTTACTGCTACAACGTGTGTTTCGTCATCGTCATGTTATTCTGCAACAACAAGAGCTTGACTTTGTCGGGCCTCATCAATGGAGAGTTCAACGTCGCGGACGCCAAAAGATGCAAGGAGATCAGAAGGCTGAATGCCCGCACCTGCAAGAAAATCTACCTGGTGAAAAGCCACGGTCCTCCCCGCCCACACCACGGGGACAATCAACCTCCTCAGCAAGTCTGTGTTAGACAGTGCTAGCTCAGTTAAATTTAACCGAAATACTTTCACAAATTTTAATTTAAGTTAAATTTATTAAAACGATAAAGACATTTGTGAGATATAGTATTATAAAAAACAAGCTAAACAAATCAAAAGAGACCGATTTAGATAAAAGCTATAAAAAAATTTAAATACTACCTAGTAATTATCATGGAGATATTAACTCAATAAGAAATTATTATCAACGGGTATTTTGTTAATTTAGAAATATGGTCAGTTTATCATGTTAAACCTCAAAATTAATTCTGTTATATTAGTATTTAGATTTTCCTTAAGTGTTAAAAAGGATTTATAAAATGAAAAGCGGCAAGAATGAAATTTGATAAAACTAATATATTAAAATAGCTTTTTAAAACTATCATAATTACGTGAAAATTCAGAATTTCGATTATTTGTTAAATTAGCAACAGGTAACTGTCGGTTTTTATTATAATCTGTTAAAAGGAAAACAAAGATTGAAAATTGTACCTTAGATTTGACAATTTTAGACCAAATAATAATTAGTAAATTCAACAATTTAAATTGGTCATATTCACATAAGTGTTGTGCACGTATAATTTAGATTTTTTTTAAAACATTCGAACAATCTTCTTTCATTCTAATCCTGGTAAGCTATTTAAAAAGTGTACCCACCCAGGATTTAAGCTTTTCTTCAAATAAGAATGTTTACTTACAAAAATATTACTTGCGAACTCTTCTCAAAGTTTGAAAACAGAAAGAACTCAAAGTTGTTAAATTTGCTTTAAACCTCCCCTAAAAATGAAACCGGGTATACTAAAATTCAATACACTTTTAGATAATAAAACAAAATAATATTCCCGTTTTCGTGAAGAGTTATTAATAGATAAACATTTATCATTAGAGTTACAAAAATCTGTCCTATTTCAGTTGAAGCTTTAATACACACAAATACACATACCCATCAAACCCAAACGCTATTTATTTATATACACACAGGGTACTCACGTAGACTATTTATTAGAAAATTTTGATAGCCTACTAGAACAACGGGAAATTCGTTATACCTTTTAACGTAAACATAAACAATTTAATCTCTAAGATGCTCAAAATGTCATCCTTCAACATTGCAACATTCTTCAATTCTATCCAAGACACTCTGACACACAGTACGGCACAGATTCCGATCTTCATCAATTTCTGTGAATGCGAGATAAATCTAATCTTTTAAATCATTTATTGTTTTGGGTTTCTTTATGGTAAGCCTTGTTCTTAGCAACACATTAAAAAAAGAAATCTATAATTGTCAGGTCAGGTGAACATAGTGGCCATTCGATGCTGCCCTTTCTTCCGAACAAACGCTGTGGAAAAACTTGGTTAAGGTTGTCTTTTACCGTAGACGCATAATGTGGCGGTACATAATAAAATACATTACAATCAGCAAGGAAAAAAAAAGCTGTTTATGTAAGTTACATTTATATTCTGAGGAACGTCTTATATTGTTATTACCAAGCAAGTAAATTCAACCATTTAAAAGTTAGTTTAAAAACTGTAAACCTACGTATTTTTGGGCCACTCTATAAAGTGCTACAGTATTTTTTCTTAATTTTCTTCATAACAATAATAATAGAAAAAAATAATTTTTCTAAATGACGTTTTGACTATATACTCTCTACTAAAACAGAAATATATCAATCATGTCTCCCCCACCCCGTGGTATCTGACATAATTTTTTTATTTGTTTTATTTATTTTTTAACATAGGTTATATTTACTAAAGCATTATTTTCTTTTTTGCCGTGACACTTTTATTTATTTAAGTCTGCGCATGATATAAGCCGACAAGACTAAAATATATATTTTTTACTCCTTTATTGTCTGGTGCTTTCCCTAGTCTAAAAATAGAAATGTGTCAGCTCCTTTAAAATGTTAATTTTCGTTTACTATTGATTTTTTTGTGTGCCGCAAGTTCAAGTCAGCATTAAATATAGTTATACTTAAATGTGCCACATTTTTTCTCAGCCTCGTCCTTGTTACCAACTAAGTCGTACTTGTATGAATAAATAAATATTCAAACTATACATAAAATTAAAACCAACGGGCAAAATATAATTCTAAGAAATAAGATTGTATGTAAAGTTAGTGTTATTATTTTAGAGAATTTTATGTTGTAAACGTGTTACTAAAAAAAAAACTGAACAAAAAACTCTACAACACTGCATTTGAATTAACATGTGGTAAAATTGAGAAACAAAGCCCTCCAGTCGCTATTTCCCTCTTTTTATAAACATTATTAAAAAAATCATAAAAAACAGACTTTTATTAACATTGCTTAAATCATACGAATATCACTATAAATTATATCGACTAAAACAGTGCGATTCAGATGATATATTTCTGGCCCCCTCCCCCACGCCTTGTTTTAGTCAACAAAATATTGTATCGGTGTACATGGAACATGACCGGTCTTATGGATTAAGACCTCAGCTAAGAACGATGACACATAGTTCGATTAAATGTATCTAGTAGGCTACGGGAGACGGGAAAATGGCCCAAGCTACTGGATGCCATGATGTTGGCTTTACAGGGTCTTGCGTCCAAACCAAATGTGTCCGTGACCCTTGAGTGGGTCCCCCGGGGCATGCGGACGCGCCCGGGAATGAAAGGACCGACTGACTTGCTAAGTCGATACACGCCCGTGCAGTCGATACACGCCCAAGCGCATCCCGTGAGTGCACGAAAGAGCTCACTTGATGCAGTGTGTGCCAGGATCTGGCTCTTTGGACAATCCCGGTGGTTCTCGGGTTGGGACAATGGGATGACGTGCAGAAATGTCCGCAGTCAGATGGAACGGCCTCCTAAACTGACCCGTGGTGGAAGCTTAGGAGATTCGAGCAGGCGCTAATTGCCCAGTTCCGCACTGGACACTGTCCTATTGGTGCGTACTTTGGGAGGTTGAGGCCCTATGTCGATATCCTTTTCCGACGCTGCAGAGAAGTGGATGGAAACAGTGGATCACGTGCTTTTCGAGTGTCCCGGGCTGGCGGACCACAGTGTGGACTAGTCCAGTAGCTTGCTGGCCATTGGGCTTGATGGCAGTCTCCAGATGTTGAGAGACACAGCGAGTCTGATCTCACGGGCTCTAAGAGACTAAGTCTAAGCCCGAAGTAATCACTTAGAGAGAGAGAGAGAGAGAGAGAGAGAGAGAGAGAGAAAGAGAGAGAGAAAGAAAGAGAGAAAGTAGGCTACGCCACCTAAAATAACTTTAGGTCTGTGGGACTGATTTAAGTTGTATTGTTAAAGTGGATTGGGGGGAGGGGAGGAGGAGGTAAGTCATCTGTAATACTAGTTGAGTAGTTTGCATGTAGCCCAGCATCCTTTACTTCCCCAACTAAATCAGGTCCTATTTCAAGCTAGATGGACATGAGGGACTAAAAACCAACTCTCACTATGACCTGGGATAATTTCTTTGATTCACACCCAGGGCGCTTATGACGACATTCAAGCGTTCTACACCATTCAGCTAACCATCCCCCTTATCTAACTTATAAATCACTCAGACTTTTTAACTTCCCGCTACGAAAATAGCCATTAAGGTGAAGAAGAAAAAAGTTTTACATAAGACTTGTGTGCGTGTGTGATGTCCCTGTAAAGATAAGATGGAATTTCTTAGATCCTATAAACCACAAATAGGATACAGTGCCCTTCTTTCAACCCCACCATAGCCGATAATGCTATGACAATTGAGGCACCACGGAAGGCATGGCAAGGACTTGTGCCATGACCTGAAAAATTAAGTGTTCCTCACCAAAGATCTAAGCAGTGAGCCCCAGATCCACAGTCAGGCACATTACTACAAGACCACTACACAAGACTTGTATGATATTTTATTCTATTAATACATTTTGAAACTTATTATTAATGTATATCTCTTAATTCTATTATGTGTTTTTTTCTATAATAAGACTTGATTATAACATATAAGCGTATTCATAAATATCAATTTTATTTGTTTCAAATATGAAGTAACTAAATAATAATAGCTTAAATAACAACGGAGTGCGACTCCCATTGACTTTATGTTTGGTCACCCAGAGACATCTTGACCCATTGTGGTCACTGAGTGGTCAGTAGACAGATTATATATGAAAATTATTTCAAGAGCAATGGTACACCTTATAATGAATTACATTATATAAAATTATCAATTATATTATTTGAATTAATTAGATTATTAGCTAGTTAGATTATAATTGAAACTAAGACGAAACATTCTACTTTACCTGACGGACGGATGGTCATGTAGTAAAGCGCTCGACCGTCGACCTGAAGGTACCTGGTTCGATCTCCGGTGAGGACCAAGGACATTTTTCAGGCCTTGGCTCAAGTTCCCTTCATATCTCCCGTGGTGCCTCCATAGCCATTGCACTATCGGCTATGGTGGGTATGAAAGACGGGCACAATAAAAGCTGTCCCATTAGTGGTTTATATGATCTAAGAGATTTCATCTCATCCTTACGGGGACTTCACACACTTTACCTGACATAAAAAAGGAAGTGAATTTACATTAGTTAGCGTGAAACATATCTTTTGATTACAAATACATTGAAATAGTCTGCATTGTCATCAATAACCTACTCTCTCTCTCTCTCTGAACTCTCTCAGTTTTATCTGCGGGCTGAGACTTAGTCTCTTAGAGCCCGTGAGATCAGACCTGCTGTGTCTCTCAACATCTGGAGACTGCCATAGAGCCCGATGGCCAGCAGGCTTCCGGACTGGTCCACCCTGTGGTCCGCCAGTCCGGGGCACTCGAATAGCAAATGATCTACGGTTTCCTCCACTTCCCTGCAGTGTCTGCAAAGGGTGTCGACATTGGGCCTCAACCTCCCAAAGTACGCGCCAATAGGACAGTGCCCAGTTCGGAACTGGGCAATTAGCGCCTGCTCAACACGCCTGAGCTTCCACCACGGGTCAGTTTTGGACGGCCGCTCTAGGACTTGCCGGATCTTAAGTCCGTTCACCCCATGAGCCCAGCCCGAGAACCACTTCGATTGTCCAAAGAGGCAGATCATGGAACGTGCTGCCTCAAATGAGCTCTTTCTTGCACTCACGGGCAGCACTTGGGAATCTGTCGACTGGACTATTGCCTTGGCAATGCCGTCTGCCCTTTCATTTCCGGGCACGTCCGCATGCCCGGGAACCCATTGAAGGGTCACATGCACATGATGTTGGGACACAAGACCCTGTATTGCCATCAGCATGGCTTCCAGCAGAAGCGGCCATTCTCCTGTCCCTTTTACAGCTTGGAGAACAGAGAGCGCGTCAGTGAGGATGACAATGTCCAGGGTAGGCAAAGTACCCTCACCGATTAGCTCCCCTATGTGGTCCACTGCCTCAGTAATGGCTGTCATCTCTGCCTCGTAAGCACAGAGTGACCCACATAGGCCAGCATGGTCTTTCACAAAGCCAGTTTGTGGGAGAGTGATATGAACCCCAAACGAGGCGCTTGTCCGACCGTCTCTACTGGATACAGAAGCATCAGTATAGGCCAGTATAGCGTTCCCCGAATAGTTTTCAATCATCTCCAAAGCCACATCCGTGATGGTTCGGCGATCCTTTGCGTTCCCAGCATTGGTTTCGACCAGGGTCGTGCGTACCTCAGGCATGTAGAGAGCCTCGCCAGGCGGGAGCCTTGAGACAGTTTCTAGCATTAGGCGGTCTGTCGGCAGCTTGATCTCGGAGGCAAGTCTCACTGCGTGGTGCATAAAAGACTGCATCGAGAGCCGCTTTCTTTCCACCCAGCCATCGACCATCTCCCTTAGGACAGAGGTCTCCTCCTGCCGCTTGAAACGCTCATACGCGGTCAAGACGGCCTGCTCTCTACGGATGCCCAGAGGTGGCACATTTGCCATGATTTCCACCGCTGCTGTGGGTGCCGTTCGAAAAGTGCCTGTGATCAGCCGGAGAGCCTGGTTCTGTACAACATCCAGGGCCCCTAAAGAGGACTTAGACCCATAGATCTGCACAACCTGGCTATAATCTATCTGAGACCTTACTGCACCCATGTACAGTGACCTCAGGACATCTGCTCGAGCCCCCCAGGACGTGCTCGCCAACTTCTTGACAATATTCAGTCTGTCGGAGGCGCAGCGGGCAACCTCCGACAGATGTGTGCAGAGAGTAAGCTTTCTGTCAAGTGTTACTCCCAGGTACTTGGGCTTAGGTTCCAGAGCAAGAACCTCACCCTCTACCTCCAGTCTAAATGGCTCCTTGAGGATACTCGTGCCCATGGTAAACAGCGAGTAGACAGTCTTCGAGACGTTAATCTCTAGCCCCCACATCCTAGTATAACAGCCGACCGTAGTCAGGTCCTTCTGGAGTGCTCTCTCAAGGACTGAGGCACTCTTTCCGGTCTTCCAGACCGCTAAGTCGTCGGCATACAGTAGGCTTTTACATCCCAGAAACTCAGGCAGGTCATTGATGAAAGCTAGGAACAATGTACAACTGAGGGCGGAGCCCTGTGGGAGACCCTGTTCGAGGGTCCGTTTCCTCGACACGCTGTTCCCAACGCGTGTCATGATAGTACGATTACTGAGGAAACTGCGTAACCAAATGTACA
Source organism: Bulinus truncatus (assembly GCA_021962125.1). Classification (NCBI taxonomy): domain Eukaryota; kingdom Metazoa; phylum Mollusca; class Gastropoda; family Planorbidae; genus Bulinus; species Bulinus truncatus. Next base: position 727,427 of record JAGDYQ010000313.1, read on the forward strand.
TCTCAGCGGTGACACCCAACCGCTGTAGCTTCAACAATAGTCCTGGACGCCAGACTCGATCGTAAGCCTGCTTGAGATCTAGGAAAACTACCGCCGTTGACTCAGCTCTCTGAAAGCCGTCGGCTATTTCTTGGACGAGGAGCGTGACCATGTCCATCGCACTCTTACCCCGCCGAAAGCCTCCCTGCTTTGGGGTAATGAGCCTTTTTCCTCTAAGAACCACATCAACCTTCGGTTGACCATGCGTTCAGCTACTTTCCCAACACATGAAGTGAGGGAAATAGGACGGTAGCTTACGGCCTGGTCAGTCTTTTTCCCTTTTTTAAGTACCGGCACTATGACAGCCTCCCTCCACCTCTGAGGGAGTTCTCCTGTCAACCACGTGCGATTGACAAACTGGAGAAGCTTTGCTTGTCCCGCTGCCCCGAGGTGTGTGATCATCTCATTACTGATCAAGTCACTACCTGGGGCCTTTCTCATGCGACACTTCCTGACTGCGTATGCCAATTCATTGACAGAGAATGGGGCTCTGAACGTGTCTAGATTTTCCGTGCCAAACTCAGCCTTCTCTTTGACCCGTCGGACTTTATCCAGTGCCTTGGACAATGTACTCTTCTTACTCGACTTACTGACCTCTGCAAAGTGCTTGTTAAGCACTTCGGCCTTCTTGCTATCGCTAGCCGTCAGGCCTGAGTCCGTTTGCATCGGGGCACCAGTTCTGATTGCCCCAGCCTGGGTCAAGTCTTTCAGTAATTTCCATGTCTTTTGGCTCTCCCTTAGGTCCAACTTCTCGCAAGTGTCAGTCCATTTCTGCTTTTTGGCCTCAGCAGACGCCCTTTTTACTTGCTCAGTTAGTTTATTGTACTCACGGCGCGCCTCAGCCGTTTTCAATCGACAAGCTTTCTTTCGAGCGGCTTGTCTTTGCCGAACTAACCTTGCAAGGGCTGTAGTCCAAAATGGTCTGAACTTGCGTTTCGGGAGGCTCTTTGGGATCGTCCTACGTGCGGCACCTAAGATCGCTTCAGTGATCTCCTTGTAAGCAACGTCGACTGTTCCACGCTCGGTATCTACCCTCTCCAAGGCAGCGTCAGCTGCTGCCCTGAAGGCGTCCCAATTTGCTTTTGAATAAACCCAGCACCTGTGCTTAGCTCCTGGGTTTCTCTCAGGTGGAGGAATGTCCACTGAGACGAGAACGGGTTTATGGTCACTACCGACGCAATCTAGCACGCGGAAAGAGGTGTTACAGGCCAGGTCGGCCGAGACGAGTGTTAAGTCGGGTCTCGTTTCGCTCCCACTCGCACCGTGCAGCAAGGTGGGTTCAGACTCATGGTCCTGCAACCTAACTAAATTTGTAATATTACAAATTTCCTCAATCCTCTGGCCAGCCGCATCAGTGCGTTCATAGCCCCATGCCGGAGACATGGCGTTGAAATCACCACATACGAAGGTGCCAAGCAGAGTATCCTCAGCTGTTATTAGACTGAGCTCTGTCTTGGGGGGGATTGTACACGTTAACACAGTGGTACTTCCTCCCATCCTTATAAACATCCACCGCAAGCGTATCCGTTTTCCCGCGTGAGCCGTGGGCGCTGCTCGGCTGAGCATTTAGCGTATTTCTGACCAGGGTCACCAATCCCCTGCAGTTCTTGCACCCACAGCGGAAGCACGAATAGCCGGTGAAGTGGACTGTCCTAAGTCCAAGGATGCACTCTTGTAACATTGCAACATCCACGTCATTCTCGTTCAAAAGTTTTGCGACTTCTAGGCTCTTGGGGATGAGACCCCGGACATTCAGGTGGACAATCCTGAATTGAGCCTTACCAGAGCGTTTCCCGAGTCTTCGCTTGTCAGTTGCGGTGCCGGCCACCTCAGGCGGGGAGCTTTCGGCTACACCCGGAAACAGTGACCTGCTCTCCTCAACTTTCGGCTTCCCGCTGACAGAGCAATCAGCGTTTATCACCGAGGGCTGGGCTTGACAGTTCCCAGTCTCTTTTGTCTCGCCGGGCACCATAGGCGGGGAGCTTTCGGCTACACCCGTTGGCAGTGCCCTGCCTATGTCAGTCTTGGTGCCGGCCACCTCAGGCGGGGAGCTTTCGGCTACACCCGGTAACAGTGACCTGCGGTCCATGACTTTCGACTTCCCGCTGACAGAGCAATCAGCGTTTATCGTCGAGGGCTGGGCTTGACAGTTCCCAGTCTCTTTTGTCTCGCCGGGCACCATAGGCGGGGAGCTTTCGGCTACACCCGTTGGCAGTGCCCTGCCTATGTCAGTCTTGGTGCCGGCCACCTCAGGCGGGGAGCTTTCGGCTACACCCGGTAACAGTGACCTGCGGTCCATGACTTTCGACTTCCCGCTGACAGAGCAATCAGCGTTTATCGTCGAGGGCTGGGCTTGACAGTTCCCAGTCTCTTTCGTCGCGCAGGGCGGAGCCAGCCACATTTCCAGCCCCGTTCTCGGTACCCTGCTGGTCGTCACGATCGGTTTTCCGCTGGAAGAGCTGCCAGCGTTACCCGAGGACTGGGCTCGACCTGCCACAGCCACTTTTGGGGTCTGCCTCCCCCTCGTCTCCGCGTGGTCGTACGTTCTGATTTCGTGCCAACAGAGCAATTAGCACTAGTCAGGGACTGGGCTCGACCTGCCGCAGCCTCTTGTGAGGGTGTGCGAATTCCCTCGTAGCGCCGTTCAGCGGTCACTCGTGCCTGGGTCGGGTTGACAGAGCAATCAACCGTTCTCAGGGGCCTTGCCTGACCTAGCTTGGCCTTCACCTGTGGTGGGACGCGACTCCCACCTGTACGCTTGTCCGATAAGCCCGGCGGTGGACACTCAGTGCCTTCGATCCGCCTTAGTGGTTCTTGGGCTGGGCCGAAAGTAGCTTTTTTTACGATGCCAGACCTTTCAGCTAAAATCATGGCACCGGGGCAAGTAGTCGAGCTTTGAACGATGGCGGTCCTACCGCCCCCTAACCATCCATCGAGGCATGTTTGGGTGCTGCCCAGACCCGCTTTATTCCTTTTCTTATCCTTTTCCATTTGCTTTTCGAGTGCCCCAGGGAGGGGCGGGTTGGGGTGGTCTGGCAAGTAAGCAGAGCAGCTCAGTTGCCTCTCCTACCTCGACCCAGGCTAAACCAGTGCCGGGGCGTGCCTACCGCCGGACATGTCTGATCTCTCGGAATGAGAGTGGGTTGGCGTACCTTTTCCTCGAAACCCCGATCTGCCTTCGAGGGGCTGGCTCCGTGCAATACCAGCGTTCGGTCACAGTATCGAGTACACCAGGGTTCACTTCCCGCGCTCGTCCTGCAGCGGGGGAGCGTTTAGCAGTTCCCTTGCGGGCTTCCCACCACCATTCACCTAAGAGCGTTCAGGTGCCCTCCAGAGCGGGGTGGGCTGGTGGCGTAGGTATCGGCATTACCTAAGAGACACTTTCAGATTTCACGTTGTTCCCAGAGCAGGGTGCTTCCCAGAGCAGGGAGGCCCAACGTTACTTTCTATTTGGATCACCAAATAACGGTCAATTTGACAGTCTTTATTGTCTTCTGTCAGACATGAGGCCGACCAGCACCTAGGGATGGCCTGAGCCCCCATAGTGCCGGTCGGGTGTGGGTCTCAGGAAGTATCCTCCAGACGAACAGCCCCGACCAGCCACGCGTACTGTAGAGGTCCGATGCGATTGACCCACGTCAGAGACGATGCCGCCGAATTTCGTTTTGCAAGCCCTTACCCACTCCTGGGGTTTGGGTTTTTCGAGACTAGTAGTCGAGGGTTCCGCGCCGTACGGATCTCGTTTTTACGTATCCATCATTTTCAGTGCCATGTTATGGTCCGAGGGCGGCTCAAGGCCCTCCAAGAGCAGAGGGTCTCAAAGCCGCATCTCAAGAGTCCTCGCGTTCCTGTACTGGGAGGCCGGGGGTGCCGGCCACTCACAGTCGTGGTACGCTTTTCGCAGTTGTGCACTTTCGTGCTCCCAGATTAGCCGTTAGCCCAGAGCAAGGCTACCGTTGTCCGCCCGGACCGCTAGGAGGTTCTGGGGTTTAAGGGCCACCTGGGGAAAGTTGTCGAGGTCAACACATCCCAGCCAAGACACACTGGGCCTAGCATCCCCAGCCCTCATGCACTAAGACCGATGGCAAGTAAAGGTCACCATTGGCGTTGCGCACGGGGAGGTCTGACACTAAGGTCCTCCTGGGGAAAGTTGCTGGAAGCAACACATCCCAGCCAAGACATTAAGGCACTGGCGTCTCCAGCCCACATGCACTAAGACCACTGGCAAGTAAAGGTCACCAATGGCGTTGTGCACGGGGAGGTTTTCCGACGCTCTAGCGCCATCCATTTTCAGGGCTGGTTGATTCGGCAGGTGAGTTGTTACACACTCCTTAGCGGATTCCGACTTCCATGGCCACCGTCCTGCTGTCTAAATCAACCAACACCTTTTATGGTGTCTGATGAGCGTCTGCGTTTGGCACCTTAACCGGGCAATAACCTACTAACATTTATTATTTACTTTTTCCTGAAATGAAAAGTAATGAAGCTTGTTAAAAAGTTCTGCTTATATTTTTGAACACACGTCTAACTAATCAACAGTACAAGTACTTCTATTGTTGGCAATCATTAACTTAGACTTTTACATAGCCAGGAAACACTGTTAAACAGTACAAAATGTTTTACTAACGTAATTGTGTTCCGAAACTGTATTTCTATTTCTCTCTCTCTACCGGACAAATGGCAAATAAGTTTACCTCGAGTTTTTAATGTTTTCAAAACGTTAAGGTTTTTATTTGTTTTGACAATGACATATAAACAATGAGCACTGACCTATAAAAGTGTTAAGTGCAAGTGAACTATTTGTATTTTCCTAATCTTATTCTCAGGTATCTGCATGAAACATCTACCTACAGGACAAACAATAATCATTGATTTAACTGGGCTTGGACTCCAGACCTTCGATTTGGCAGTAGAGTGATCTATATTGAGGTCAAAGTGTCTTTATGATTTACAATCAGGCCAACATGGTCAGTAGAGGTTTACTTTATGATTCATTAGGTTTAAGAAATAAACATAAATATAAAAATGAAGTCATTTAAAACTCTACCAGCGCAAACTTTGTGTCTGTCTTGGGCCACCATGCCGTGCTGGCCTCTATAGAGACTTTTATTATGTTCTTTGCTAAGGACTCCCAAATGCTTATGCTTAATCTAATATTTGTTTGTTAATTCATCCCTTTTTTAACATTAAAAATGGGATCTTATACGTTATGAAGTTGAAGAACACTAAATGTACTTTTTCTTGTCTAACTACAAACAGTTTATCAGTTTTACAGTAATAACAACGAGGAAATAGCTAAGTATTGAAGAGGAAAATTGAAGCTACCTACCTTTTCAATATGTTTTATTGCATTTATATTTATTTTTTGTTATAAGACTACTTGAGCTTGTTTCTTGGAGCGTAGGATAAAAACAACTGGTATACACATATGTAAGAGTTTTTTTATCGGTTATATAAATCTCAGGTGACACTTAAATGAACTGATAACATTATCTCTTTATTTGAAACATTTATAGCTGACATCTTTGTTATATTCGCTCTGAATATAACAATTACTGAAAGAAAAACCAGAGGCAATGAAACCAGTATTGTTCCAAGCGTATGCCAGCACAAAGTTAACCCTTTTTATTATATGTAGTAATTATTTATTTTTATACAACTAAGAAAAAAATACGTTGGCAAATGCTCGTCGCATCGTCTTAAGCCAGCATTCAAAGAAGATTTATTTTGGGTCCCAAAACCATAACTGTTGCCAAAGTAGGCCGGCAAGCGGAAATGTTTAAGAATCACTGATCGTTAGCAAATTTCTTCATTCAATAACAACGATCACGACTATATTTTCCCTTTAATTTTTTTCGTTGTAAACTGACTTCTTTGTAGTCTGTTGTACATGTGTACCAAATTTCTACATAGCTGGGGTATTTTACTTTAACAATTATAATTTGCAGCAGCTAGCATATATCTTTAATTAAACAATTTGATATTTCATATCGTGTTGAAGGTTCCTTAAATATCTCCCTGATGTGTTCTGTTTGTCGTGATCTTTGGATCTGTATCTTCAAGAATGCTTTGGTGGGTGTTTCTGTGGTTGGAATTCTGCTTCTAATTTGTGTTCCTGTTAGTTTGTATGTGCTGAGTGTTTGTAATTCTTGATATATTTCATCAAAGTCTGTTTTTTCTTTTAAAATGTTGAGTTTTTCTTCTATTTGTTTTTTTAATAAAGGTGTATCAGATGTATTCTTGTATTAGGTGTTGTGTCTTGGTTCATGCTGTATTTATTTACTTTTTTTTGAGTGACATGGCTGATTGCTTTCTTAAATTTGTTCCATTGGTTTGGTAGATTTTCTTTTAATATGCTAATATGTATAAGTGTATTGTGTGTTTGATCCTTATTGTTTATGTTGGGTTTTGCAGGAGGCTGTTGTTGAGTTCGCAGTGTGGTGAGCAACTTTTTTGTGTTCATTGGGTTTATTTATAAAAGTACTGCTTTATGGTTCATGTAAGTGAGAGTTTCTCGAAGGCGATGCATACTGTGTTATCGGGAATAAAAAATGTGTCGAGTGGTCCGGTGTGTGTGTTGTTTTTTTTTTGAAAGTAGTGTCAGTTCCTTAAAGGTACTTTTGTCGGTATGAATCCTTGAGATTTGAATTATTATTATTGTATCATTGGTTTTAATTATCTTTCTTTTACTTTGTCCGCTGTTCAGAGTTGCGATGTCTTGTTTGTCTATAGCGCAGTCTTTGAGATCTATCGGATGGCGTGTCGATTGTCTTTGTGACGGTGTGTAGCATAGGACTTCAGTAGGCGTCAATTGTGTTTTATATCTGATAGATGGTGTTGGTGAGTGGGTAGGTGTTTCAGATGTTTTGCTTAAGATACTTGCTTCTGATCTATTGATTGTGTTGAGTGTTGGTTGTGGTGTATTTATGTGTTAGGTGTTTCTGGTATATTTTTTGTTGCTGGTGTGTCAGGTGTGAAGATGTTTTTGCAGTGTTGTTATTAGTTGGTGGGGTGGTAGTGTTTGTTCAATTTGTGTTGCATTTCTTTAAATGACTGCCATGTGTTGTACACGTTGAATGATGTCAAGCTGTTTTTGAGAAATCCTGTGTTTTGTGAAGTTTGGGAACTGGGCTAACATCGAATTGGGCCGTAACATATATACTGGTCATTACTAAAGTGTGCAGTGTTTAATGATTTTTTTTTACCAATGGTAGTTAGTATTTAAAAAAAAATAAAGAACGGGGTAGCGGGTGTCGAAAGTTTGGGAAACACTTTCAATGTGTGCGTCTCACTGTGTCCATTCTTCCACAAGCATTTGTTTCCCTTGAATCCCAGTGCTCACCCGTTGCCTGCTATAAATTAACGCCCCCCCCCCTCCTAGTGATCTGACACGGTAACCTGTCGCTTGAGTGAATCAGCTATCTGGTCACTCTGACACGCCACCTTCCCTAGCTGACCGCTGAGTTGACCCTGATTTTTGTTACTGAGACTTTTAAACAACACTAGAATTAATTTTACATACTCATATGCTTTTTTGTTATCTAGACTATGTTCTAATAAATGATCTGCAATAATTCTTTTGGGATTTAATTGTTAACATTTGATGACTCTAATACTGTAATACAAACATTCACATATTATAAGATTCATGCGCCCAAAGTTTTTCGTTTTTTTAAAAATCAGAAGCTCTTATAAAGTCTATTACTATTACCATGTTACAAATTTATTCAGAAATTATTTTCTGCTTTTTAGTACGCAAGAAAAACGTTGTTTTTTATAAAATAATTTTTTTATAATGTAATTTTTATTTATTATTTAATTACTGGTTGAGGTTGAGTTTCGCTAATCTACTTCTTATCATGTGTCAGTAGAACGCATAATCGGAAGATTATCTCAAAGTTAACCTCATCCATTGTAAATGATGTTTATTATATTATTATCTAGTCTAATTTTTGCAATTTTAAAAAAAAAAATTCAATTGATTGAGTTACTGTTTCAAAGAATAACTGTGACAACTGTTGACAATTAATTATTCTACTAGTAAAGTCATATAATAATCTGATAGTTCTTTTAATCTTTATATATTAAGGCAGTTTAATAGTGAAGTGTGTTTTAAGTTTTCGATTAAATTTTAATTAGTTGTTAATTAAAAAAAAAAAAAATTAAAGTGTGACGTACTTTAGAGGGAGGGGGTCCCGAGATCTGTGACACTTTGTGTCAGGGGGAAAGGGGGGGGGTCAAAAATGGTCAAAAATAGCATGACGTACTTTATGGACTGCCCCTAAACTTTTAAATCTTTTGACTTGATAATGTATGTATGATTTTTTTCCTCTGACCGAAATCTACGGTGAGCAATATCGTCAAGCTTCTGTATTCTTTTATCTGTGGATTGTGTCTGCTGTTGTCAGTTCCTGTTACACTTGCACATGGGATATAAAAATGGATTGGGGCTTAGTGGATAAACATGCTGGAGACAATAAATTCCTAAGGGAAGAAATAGTATATGATTGCAAGGTCAGTGGAGAAAGAGTCCCTTCCTTTGGCTAGAAATTTATAATTGTTCATCACCTGTGCTCTTCTGCACTATTAATAGACTTCAAGATAAGGGAAAATGTCTATTTACAAAATATGCAGAAACCCATAAATGCTTAGAACTTTATTTTAATTTATTTTATTTATTATTTGTAACAATGTATGAAATAATTTCTTATTTCAGGCTTACTATTATTTTGCCATGATTGAAGATTTTATTCTTAGATTTCTCTGGACTTTGACAGTGTCTGTTGGAGAGGGACTGTTCTATAACAGCACTGTTTGAAAAACCATTTTTGTTAGTCTTGAGGTCTTAAGTAGATAACCAAATCATATTTACTAACACTTACCTATTATTGATACTAATACTGTAATTATATTTTTATAAGCTTTTAATTAGTTTTAATTCATGTGCCTGGGTTTTTTGCTGGTAGTGTCCTCAAATCTTATAACCCAATTTGGGAAGTGTTCTAATTTATTGAGAAGGCTCAAATTTAGCACATATGTACATTATACATGACAGTACACAATTGTAATAGTTTTGACACTATGAATTCATATCTTGTAGAATAAAAAAGCTAATTACTTTTAAGTTATGTTTATAATATGAAAAAATGTGTCTTGAGATTATCATGTCAAAAAAAACAAAACAAAACAAAACAAATCAAAAACAAAACAAGCATAGCTCTGTTGCATATGTGCACACAAATATAATTTATTATTGCACCTCTTATAGTGAGTTTTTTTTTAATCTTTTATTTAAGTTAGTTATTTAGAAAGTTTAAGATATAGGTAGAAAATCAAATGCTCAATTACAATGAATTGATTAAGGAATAAGAAATTATGCTGAATTTATCCAATGAATAGTGGGACGTATGGGAGAATGTTGACCTGAGAGTCATTGGTTCGATCCTTGGTGAGAACCATGGAATTTTTCCAGTTGTTATTCGGTGCAAACTGCTAACCACATAATACCTACATATTCCGAGGTTATTAGAAACAGATGATTTCTACACTTCATCTGCCCTGATGGTCCAGTAGGGCTATGGGAACTTTTTTATCCAATGCATATTCAGATACCATTAGTCGTTATATTTCTAATTCGCAATTTTTTTTTTATTTTCTCATCACTAATGAAAATATAAAATAAAATTAATTTGTTTTAAACATGACTTTATAATATTACAGAGGTTTAAACATTATTTTATTTTTTTCAAAACATTAAGATTATTAAAATCTAAAAATTGTCCATAATACTTGTACTTATAGTTTTAATATTCTTTCTGTCTATTATAGGATATATAATTTGAACTTTTTCCGACTAGAAAATGAACATTTAAATAACTGTGGTCAGTTTAGAGCTGTAAGAGATATTTCAATTGGTCCAATAGATTCCAACTTTGAACAGCAGCTGCTTGACATTATGGACAGCGAAAATGAAACTGATTGGAGGCTAAATGAAAAGAAGGCGATGATTTAGGTAACAAAAAAAATTGTTTTATTTATTTCATATAAAAAAGTAGTTTACATGCATATTCAAACTTTTTATTAGCAGCATCATACATTTATATTTTAATAAAGATTTTTCACTAGGTAAACTAGACGTTCAACTTCTGCACAGAATTTTCTTTAGTCTAATTTGAGCTGAAAGATATTTTTGAACTGTACAATACATTTTTTACGTCATCATAATCAAACATTTTATTGGGAAACAATCATACTTTTCTGACCGAAGCAACAAAGAGTCACGTCTTTTCATCAATGAAGATGATGAAAGAGTTCAAATAGTCAATAGTGGCAAAGAATTAAAAAGGCTTTAAAAATTCAAGTCCATATTTTTTTCTGACGCTTTTGTGGAACCTAAAAATACCGATACCACTAGCCATATTTTCTTGACCTGCTAATGTATTTGAAATTCTTTTTTTTATCTCACAAATTTACTAGTTTCAAAAGACTGCTTAAGAAGTCAAATGAATAAATTGAAAGTTTGAAATGTGCAAAAGAGTTGAGAATTGGTCAGCACTAATAAAGCATATGAAAAACAGAAAAATGTTACATCCTATGATTGATTTTACGCAATACTTTATGATTGATTTGTTATATCCTATGATTGATTTGTTATATCCTATGATTGATTTATTTATATCCTATGATTGATTTGTTATATCTAAGGTTGATTTGTTATATCCTATGATTGATTTGATATATCCTATGATTGATTTGTTATATCCTATGATTGATTTGTTATATACTATGATTGATTTGTTATATACGATGATTGATTTGATGATTGATTTGTTACATGTATCCTATGATTGATTTGTTATATCATATGATTGATTTGTTATATCCTATGTCTGATTTGTTATATCCTATGATGTTACTATGATTGATTTGTTATATCCTATGATTGATTTGTATGGTAGGTGTTTATTATTAATAAAGCATGTTTATTATGTAGTCATATTTAAAATCATTTGAAAAATTTTAAGTTGATAATTAAATAAACAAGCGAGTAGGAATTCATATCAATGGTAATGGGATGATAATTAAAAGATCAATTTTACTTGAACTATTTAATTTTTTGTTATTACAGAGTTTGACTTGCCAATAACTTTGAAATGTTCACATTCAAAGAAGTATAGCTAAAGGCCTGAAAATGTTGAAAGGATATTTAAAAATCCCACATAAATCAAACTTACTCCACCTGGTTGTAGATACCCATTAACCAGAGATCACCAAAACAATGTTTACATGTACAAATTAATACTTATATCCACACATTATTTTGTGTAAAAAAATGAACAGGAATAATCTGTATATTCTAAATGGCAAAGCTTTAAAAATTTTGTCAATTTCAATGAAATATATTTATTCAGATTTACCTTTGTTTTTCTATATATTTTCATGTTAAGTCATTTTTTTAATTAAAATTTCAGTTTTTTTAACCCATATAGTGAAGTATAAATATCTATAATGTGTATGTTAATTTTTTGTCAATGTCACATTAGCATTCTTTATTTGTTTTAATTTTTTTTTCAAAACAGATAATGGTTCATTTAATGTAATATTATTATTGAAAGAAATTATGTTTTTTTTTTTGGGGATTCCCAAAATTGTTTATGTATGTATATATATATATATATATATATATATATATATATATATATATATATATATCATTGTGCTAAATAAAAGATATGAAATATTTTCACAGTTAATATAGATTTTTTTTGCATTTAAATTAATCATGAATGTTTTATTTTTTGTTTGTTTCTACCTAACGGTTTTTTACATCAAATAAAAAAATGTATTATACTAATAATTTGTTTTATTTATGTGGATTTCTATTTTTGTTATCTGTTAGAATTTGTATTTTCTATGTGTTACAATTGTCAGAACACCATAGACCTTAAAAATAACTAAATTTACTTCAAGTTCTGTTTATGGAAATTTATGTTGTTGAAGAAAGTGTACTGCCTGCCTTATGAAAATCTTAACATAGATGAAGAAATCTGCATTGGTAAATATATAGTTTTAGACAATATATTATAGATAAGCCAACTAAATAGGGGATGAAAATTTGGGTTTTAGCTGATACATGTTGAAAGAAATGAGCACAAATAAAATGTCTTTCATAATTTCAGGAAAAAAAATCTTTTTTTCAATAAATAAATGTTTATGGTTGTTTTTTCTGAAAATGATTTTTTAAATATATTTGTGGATTGCAATATTCCTTTGAATCATTGTTATATTGTGTTACATTACAGGGATTGTTATGGAAAAAATATTTCTACCTTTAATTGTGAATAAAATTTTGTCTTTTAATACTACAAAATCATTATAAAAAAGTTGTCTAAAGTAATCGAAATGATAAAACCTTCTGCATTTTTGCTCTCACTAAAATATAATATGTGGCATTTTATTCAATTTTAAGTCATTTGGCATTTTGTTTGTTTTTTTACGTTATCATTTCAAGCTCATAAAATGGCATTGTATGTGTAGTAATTGTTTATATAAAATGTCATAACTATTTTATTTATTGTGATAAAATTTCATTGAATTTTTTGTGTTGTAATATGTAATTTGCAATGGTTTTATATAAAAATTAAAATTTACGAGTATATCTCAAAAAGATTTTTTTCCTTCTTGGTGTTTGATGTTTGTTTCAATTTTGTAAAAAAAAAAATATTTTTTTTTATATTTTTATGCAAAAAAAAAAAATTTTTAAGAGATATGTCAACAAAAGTGGCATTTTTTTAATGCTTGTGCATTTCTGAATGAGGCGATATATGATAATGGTTATTTAAAGTTTTAAATGAACAAACTCATTGAACAGTGCCCCAATGATAGTTAAAAAGGAAAAAAAATAGGTCACGGAAGAGTTAATATGTATTATAGTATAAATAAGCAAGTTACAATTTGTTGAATTCCCTTAATTCTGTTTTTAATCGCAGCCTGGTACGAGCAAAAACATCAGGAATCGAAAATTGTACCATAGTTCAGATCTACAAAATATCGCTTAACTTTTAATTTCAATATCATTTATGGTTAATTTAATTTTTTATTAACCAATTGAAATCTACTGGAAAAACAAAACATGTATTTCGTTTCTTTCATTTGAAAGTACAATGTAATTACCATGACTTGAATATGGGTCAGAATAAATAGAGAATTGGTACAGATTTTAACATTTGATGCTCTCGACTTCATTTCGGATTTCAATGAAACTTTCACAGACTGATCGTATTAACCTCATCAGATGAGGAAATCTGAAGTTTAGATGAATTAGATGATTTTTTGTAAAGAAGAAATTTATGGCCGAATGTCGGGCAGTACCCTACATTTGAAAATCAGAGTTTTCAGCAAATCGCCTGTTTGTTTTAAGGCATTTCTCAAAAACAAATGTGAACCAAGGTGATAATAATCTTTTTCAGGTATTACTATGGATGTATGTGTGTGAATAAATTAATATACAATTTCCATTATTCTGGCTTTCAATTTTTTTGATGTGCTCAGTTGAAATATGTCATTTTCGGCCAATCGGCTACTTTCAAACTTCGATAACTTTCTAAATCAACAAACAGATTAAGCAAGTAAAATCACAAAAAATTATAATGATGTTCTAGGAATCGTTAGAAAAAAATTTGGATAGTTTTAGGTCAAGTAATGTGTACCCTTTAATATTACAGCGACATTAAACGGGCATATTTTACCGCTCATCGTAATTCTTTTATCAGAGCAGGGCCTCACAAATGACTTTGTGTCCACAAGGTTACAGTTCAACAATTCTTGAGTCTTCACAGCAAATTAAACATTGTGAGAGCCCATCACCAGCCTGTCTGTTATTCCTTCTAAGCCTTGGCTGTGTATTTTGAGATTGAGATCTTGAGGTTCTTTCTAATGTTAGCAAATATTTTTTAAAATTTAATATTTCTTACAGAATTTTTTCCAAATTTACTTTCAGTATTTAATTTTTTTCGTAATCTTTTTCAATATTTTTCTAATAAGTCAATTTAGTATCACAGTTTGCTGAATCAACCACGTTAGCAGCTATGTTTCCCATTTTTCGACTTCAATATTATTCTTCAAAGTGTTTTATACTCTTTTCAAATTTATTTCAGAAAAGTTGTGTTTCAATAATTAGTACTGTCTTACAATGCAAATACATACTACATATTAGTGTAAAAATAAATAACATGAAAATCATTCATCAAGAACCTGTTTGGGAATGTGGGAAAAGTTTGTGGTCCTCCCCTAAATCCATTTTCTTCTTCTGTAGCATTACATTTTTGTATGATTGGATTGCAGCAGCTAGGCCTATAACTACAGGTATGAATCCAATAAGTAAACTCTGAAACATTTTTTTAGGTTTTAGAAACTGATGACAAGCTGTGGATAGAATATTTACATAAAATAATGTGTGAAAAAGGAAGATTTTACAATCAAGGTTCTCAAATTTGACCCAATTTCCTGTTAAAACTCCTTAGTTTGCAGTATGGCATGGTAGTTACTGATAACTATTCAACATTTAAACTTCACCTAACCCTAAATACTGTTTTTTAATAGGCCACTCTAAGTTGTCCTGTGTACCATAACTTTCTATATTTATCATATGTAACATTTAAATCAAAAAGAGATTTGGCACACATACATTTAGCTAACCTAAATTGTGTCCTTTAGCAATTATCTACCCCCAATTATCCCCCTCCTTTTATTATTAAAGTACCACCAGACAGACTGAGGCGGGGGAGGGGGGAATTTTAAAAGTTAGAAGTATTGAACGTGGCGCATTTGAAGCCTTTCTGCATTCTCCTCATCCATTTCGTACACAAAAGAGATCTATATCATAAATAATAAACGGTCTCGCGCCACAAGTTTTAAATGTAGAAATCAAGAATTCCAAATAAAATTGCCGGAGTCTCGATTCGATAAATGCATTTGTGAAGATCTACGGTTTACAGACCATTTCTGCGGGTTTTCAAACGCGACTAAAAACTCAAAGGCTGAAATGAAAATAATTCCATTATTCAAATATATTAATTTGGTAACTGTTGGTTCGTTTTGGTGTATTTCTACTACACCACCATATCTTTAAATTGTCATAAAATCATGAAAAAAATCGGATCTGTTCGAAACAAAAAATAACCTAGCCTACCGATCAAACCTTGCCGTAGAATATAGCTAAAAAAAAAGGGTTTTTAGGATACAGCTTGTAATGAAACAGTATCATTCACATTATTGTAATCACATTTTTAAATCATCGAACGAAAACAGGTTATAATAATCAAAAATTCTCGGACGATGAGAATAGCCGAGTTCATCACAGAATTATTTTCAAAACTCAATTTAATATAAAAAATGGAAATTCTACAAATCTCTCTCAATATAATAAAAGAATTCAGTAATCATACATATGTTGCTATTTAATTTAGTGCGTTTATTTGTTTTTTTTTTTCGTTTAAAATAATCAAACAATTTTCAATATGCCTTAAGAATATATTTTCATAGTAAGCATGGTAAATTGAGTGGTCAAATGGTTTACTGGTCAAGGACAACAGGTGGACTTCAATGAGTTGATTCCAAATGACGAGTGGTGATTGATTTTTTTAATTTGGAAAAAAACCCATAAATAAGAAATATAAAAATAACTATTTATATATTTTTTCTTTATGTTATTTCAAAAAAAAAAAACACTACAAAGTTGAATAATCGACTTTTCAATGCCAAGATTTTGCAGAATTATAAGCTGGTATGAATTTAAATTGAAAAATATTTTGTTAGGAATTATATCTTTATATCGAACAATAAAATAAAATATGGTACACTACACAAATGTTTAATCGTTTGAAATTGAGGATTACTTTCAGGCAAATATACTACAATAAGACATTGTCCAGTACTTCCGCCTAAATGAGCGTTTTAATATCCGTTGGTAATAGTTTGAATGACTTAGGTAGCCGGACATTACATTATTTGTTCCATAATTACTATCTTAAATGAGGATGCCCAATATGTTCAATACTCCCCGGAGCTATAGTGTAAATAGTTTTAATTCCAGACGAGTTTCAGGTACATTGATCATTACTGCCTTAGAGTTTTTTCTCTTTACAAACTTAATAAACTTTGGAAAATATCATAGAAATATGGGTTATATGAATTAATTGTGAAGCGAATAATTCCAAACGACAGTTGACTCTCTCTATTGTCAGTGAGGCGTTTTTCCCTGGACATGTTTGGAAGTGTTTACGACACGGAATGAGAAACAATGTTTGTATTATAACAAAAAAAATATATTCATGGACAAGGGACACACCATGGATAAGTGAGACATGGACAAGGGACAAACAATGCAGA